>JADRCD010232412.1:0-52258 GCA_019843815.1 Montemys delectorum
ATTTTCTCAATTAGTGATTGTAGTGGCTATTCCTGGTTGTCAACTTGACTACGTCTAAAATAAATTACAATCCAGAATTAGAAGGCTCACCTGTGGCCCTAATCTGGAGGCTGAGAGATACAAGTTTCTGACCTGAATCTTGGCATGGAGACCTTGAAAAATAGTGGCTACAAATCCAATAGGATTAACATAGAAAGCTCTATGAGTTCAAGGTCATCCGGGGTTAAAGGTGTGGTGGCACACACCTTTAACCTGGGCCACACTTTTTGCTGGAGACATATATAAGGACATTGGAAGAAGGAAGGCTCTCTCTGCTTCGCCTGCTTGCCTTGTGGGACTGAGCAATTGCTGGACCCTTAGACTTCCATTCACAGCTGCTGCCGTGACTGTTGTTGGGAGTTGATTGTTGGGAGTTGGACTACAAACTGTAAGTCATCAATAAATCCCTTTACTACATAGAGACTACCATAAGTTCTGTGACTCTAGAGAACCCTAACTAAGACAGTGATCAAGGGGGTAGGGCCCATTGTGGGTGGTGCCATCCCTGGACTGGAAGTCTTGGGTTCTATAAGAGAGCAGGCTGAGCAAGCCAGGGGAAGCAAGTCAGTAAGAAACATCTCTCCATGGCCTCTGCGTCAGCTCCTGCTTCCTGACCTGCTTGAGTTCCAGTCCTGACTTCTCTGGTGATGAACAGCAATGTGGAAGTAAGCTGAATAAACCCTTTCCTCCCCAACTTGCTTCTTGGTCATGATGTTTGTGCAGGAATAGAAATCCTGACTAAGACAGCAGGTAAAGGTGCTTATGGCACAAGCCTGGTGACCTGAGTATATCTCCAGAACCCATATGTAGTAGCAGAAGAAAACTGACTCCACAGAGTTGACCTCCACATGAACACCATTGCATGTGCATACTCTCTCACTCTCTCATACACACAAACACAATACCTATGGATAAACTTTTACAAAACAGCATTTTTCATTGGATTACTTACTTCATCCATTTTCATACAGGTGCCAAAATCTGCTAATTTTAGATGCCCATGTTTATCCAATAGCATGTTATCAGGCTTCACATCTCTGTGTATTAAGCCCATGGAGTGTATTGCATCCAGTGCAAGCACTACTTCAGCAGTATAAAACTTGGCCCATTTTTCAGGCACATCATAATTACTCATCAGGTTAACAAGGTCTCCACCTGGCATGTACTCCATCACCATGTATAGGTACCTGTCATCTTGAAAGGCACAAAAGAGCTGGAAAAGAAGAACAAAACTATACTAAAAACAAAGCCATGAACAAAATGAAACCCCCAAAATTATTATTACTAGTGAAAAAACAGACTACTTTACACTAAAATAGAGTTAAAATTTATGAAATCCTTTACTTCTGGATCAGTCCTGTTTAATGGGAAAATAACAGAACAATTTTACATGGTTACTTTTCCAGACATACAATAAAATGTGCTTACATGAATGTGTTCCTCTCACAGAAAAGATGTAGGAAACTAAATAAAAAATTTAAAAGAATAATTGGAACAAAGGAGACAGTAGTTCTCTGAAAACTAAACAAAGTATTGCTCATACCTTACAAAGAAGAGAGCTGGAGGTAGGAGCAGCTTAGAAACATCTAACAGATGCCAATTAAAAAGACATAAGAAATAAGTCCTATTTCAGTGAAAAAAAAAAATGAGTAATCAGTAGCCACACTTGGAGGAGAACTAAATCCTCTTTTCTACTCTTTATCCTCTTATTCATGATAAGCAGCACTATCAGGCTACAGTATGTTGCCTAAGAAAGACAAGAGTAACCACAAGTCCCCAAAAAAGTATCTCTATAACCCACCAAACAACAGAGGCCTCTTCAGCCCCTCCCTGAAAAACAAGCAAATAGAAATGGCGGCAACCCGACACTATTTAAATCATCAAGAGATCCATTCTTTCTCAATAGAAAATCTATTGAGCAGAACCAATGATCAAAAGCTAACAATATATGGAATGGTTAACTTAAAAAAAAAGTGAATGAGATTTAAAGCTAAAAGTGGGACATGTCAGTGCTATCTTCTTTTTCCTCCTTTTTGAAACAAATTTCCTTATGTAGATCAAGTAGAACTCAAACTTAGAAAGAATCCCCTTGCCGGGCGGTAGCAGCACATGCCTTTAATCCCAGCACTTGGGAGGCAGAGGCAGGCGGATTTCTGAGTTCGAGGCTGGCCTGGTCTACAGAGTGAGTTCCAGGACAGCCAGGGCTACACAGAGAAACCCTGTCTCAAAACAAACAAAAAAACCAGCAAACAAAAATCAAAACAAAACAAAACAAAACAAAATAAAAGAAAGAAAGAATCCCCTTGTGCAGCCTCCCAAGTGCTGGGATTACAGCTATATCTACCACATCAGCATCACTATCATTCTTTATTCAAGCAAATTATTATGGCCCATAATTACACACACATACACAAAGTATAACAGTGTGAACTGTACACATCAGAATTTCTAAACAATGGCTACAATTAATAAAATAAAAACAAAAAGGATTTAAGGCCCAATCTCATTTTTAACTTTACTTTATATATACTTGAGTATTTTGCCTACATGTATGTAAGTGCCCAATGTCTATGGAGTCCAAAAAAGGGTGTTGGATCTCCTGGAACTGGAGTTACAGACTGTCAGAAGAGTTGCTATATAGGGGCTAGTCAAATCTGGGTCCTCTGGAAAAGCAGACTGGCTCTTAGCTGATGGTGCCATCTCTACAGTCCCCCTCAACATCACTTTTTTAAAGCAGTACTAATGACCTTTTAAATGGCAGTCATCTCTGTGACCTTAAAAAAAAATCTCCACGCTGCCTCTTTCAAGCAAGGTATGAAACTCCAGCTCATTTAAGCACTTGTGAGCACACATGGTATGTGGTTAATCTTACTCATCTTCCTTGCTCAAAAACATCTGTAGATTTGGATATTGGAGTTAAATAGCATGTAAAGAAGCAAAGCTGGTGGTGTATGTAATAGAAAAAGAAGTAATATTATGAGGCAAAATTAGGAACACTACTAACATCATATATAACAGAAAAATACATAAAGGACTGTAGAATTTTCAAGATGCTTACTATAGAAAACTTCTCTCCCATTTAAGCTAGGCTGAGAATGTCATGTGAGGTCTAACTAACCTCACTATGTACAAATCAACCTAATAACAGGAGTGGCACAATGGCTGATCATGTAAAATCTATACATAAAACAATTAAGAAAGAAATAGTTTCAAGTAATGGTTTTTATATGCCATGTCTATATAGATATTCCACCAGGAAAAACTAAACAAGCATACCGAATCAGGTCTAATAAAAAATAATTACACTTTTTACTATTCGAACAAAGCGCACAAAGCACACAAAGTTGTTATGCTTACCTGAACCACCCAGGGACTGTTGGCAAAGGCCATAATATCTCTTTCTTCCCAGAAAAAAGCAGAATCTGATCTTTTTATCATTTCAAATTTACTAAGAAGCTTCATTGCATAAACCTTCTGTGATGCCTTATGACGAACCTGTGGATTAAAAACAACAACAACAACAACAACAAAAAAGAAACAAGAATAAGTAATATTTTAATTGCATAAGGAGAGTGATGGTGCTGCAATGCTGTTAACAACTAGATGCAAAACAAACTGACCCTTAGCCAAGTAGATGCATGTAATACTGTTTCCAGGTAAGCCTCCAAAGCACAAGTAGGACACTTACCAGGGAGAACATACATGAAGGCCCAATGTTTCAGGAAATACACCTTTTAATTAAAGTCAAAGAAGCAACTATCTCATTTTGGCTAAATAAACTCACTCAGGTTATTTAAGCTAACTGTGTTTTTAAAAAAAGATACTATTTAACAGGCAATTTTCCAAAAAAATGTTTACTGGGGGGGAAAACATCTTTTAGTCTGAAACATCAGTGTTTATGTATATGTGTTGTGGGGGGGGGTGTGCATCACTTACTATATGAACATTAATAATCTAATAGGTTAGTTTGCAAGTGATAACCTGATTTTATTAACTCATTCTCATTTATTCCTAAGCATCTGCTTAAAAGATTAGTTTTCAAAAAAAAAAAAAAACTAACAATAAAGTTACTTGATCAATTCCTATTTTGCTTAATAGAATATAAATTTCTTCAGAGTAAGAATAGGATCTATTTACAATGACAAATATAAGGCACAGAGAATTCAATCTGCACGAAGACAATAAAGGTGGCAAGCTGAGGCTGAAATGCACTCTGCATCCATAGTGTACACTATTTCTACACCTCTAAACTTGAAGTTAGTTAGCATCACCCACCTCAAACATAGTCAAGATTTCATGCCACCCATATCCCAGCCCACCTGCAGTTCTCTCAGCAGCATTTGGTCTCAGTGTTGGAGGAAGAAGCTAAGAAAAGATGAAGCTCTTGACAACAATGCCTAGAGCCCTCATTAGCCCAAAGTCATCTTCCCAATTTAAACCTTGTCCTTTTGTTCTTGTTCATACTTTAAGCACAATTATCTTCTCTTAGTCCCTTTATATAAGAATGAACCTTTCTTCTTTATATATTTTTCTTTAGAAAAATCTATCAGTCCCTGACCACCTCTCATCCAAGGACACAAGTTCTCTTCCACTCAACTGAAATGTGAAAACTCCTCAAAGAAGCTTCCTCTGACTACCCAATCAAATTAAGAACCTCACTGGGGCCAAGTAATAAATACTTTCTTAAAAACCATAAAGAATCTCATCATTTCCTCACAGCTTCAACTTCATTTGCTTTCTTCCTATAATCTGTAATTTTTTGGATGTTTGTTACTTATTGCTGGTTCCCCAGAGGGTATCATAAACTCAAAAAAAAAAAAAAATCAATCATGCCTGTTTTGACCTCTACTAATCCCCCAGTGACAAGTTCATGACAATACTGACAACAAAATAATTTTATAGTTGGGTATCATCACAACCTGAAGAACTGTATTAAAAGGTCACTTCACAGCACTAGGAAGGTTGAGGACCACTGCTCTAGAACACAGTTCCTCCTCTAATATGTATCAGCTGCATGTCCAGGAAATTTGCTACTTTATAACTATAATTTTGCTACTGTTAATGCAAATATCTGAAATGCAGGATATTTTGATATGTGACCCCTGTGAAAGGGGCATCCAACTCCCAAAAGGACCACAAACCACTGATCTAAAGTAAGTCCTGCTCTACTACTACCTAACAAAACCTAACAGTAAATATAAACATCAAAGGGGAGCAGTTTAGCTAGAGCCTGAGTCTCATTAAGGTGAAAGGACTTGATAGCAATACCTTGCTCTTTCCACACGTCTACTCTGACAAAGTATAAAACTAAGCCTCCACAAATAAGGGACGGCCAACCAGTAAGTCACTGAACAGACTATCAGAATGAAAACTAATATTCTTCAAAGAGATTAACAAGCTCAAACTCTTTACTCCATATCTACAAGATCTAGCAAATAATTTAAAACTTAATAAAGAGATAAAAAGGAAAGCATCAGTTATAAATAAGAAAAAAAGAAGTCAAAAGAAAATGTTAGGTTTAGCTTTAAATCTTTCTTACAAATAAGTATAAAAGACATAAGTAAAAACAGTTCTTAGAAATATGCTTAAATAAAATGGAATAGAAATTAATTAGAAATTCTATAACTAAAAAAAATATAGTAATGAATGAAAACTTTAGAAGGGCTAAATGGAACAGTGATTAAAAAGTGAGAAATCCAACTGGACAGTGGTGGTGCACGCCTTTAATTCCAGCATTCAGGGGGCAGAAGCAGGCGGATCTATGAGTTTGAGACTAGCCTGGTCTACAGAGTGAGTTCCAGGACAGCCAAAGCTAAACACAGAAGCCCTATATTGAAGCAGGGGGTTGGGAATGTATGAAAAATTCAGTGAATCTGAACACAAATAAATTTGAATAAATGAATGTGATCAGACTGGGGCATCCAAATAATTTTAAGCTGTTTAAGATATATGTGAATATAATGGACTAAATATACCCACTAATGAATTATCAAACAACTAACAAGCAAGACATAAACTTACATGGTTTAGATATAAACCAGACAGGTTGAAGATTACAGGAAAGGCAAATAAGAGCAAGGATAAAATGTTACAATAGGAATGAATGAATGTATATAGTAAAACAGACTTAGAGCAGACAGTCTTTATCTGAATGGAACACAATATATCAAGACCTAAGAGGCAGAACAGCTGGTCTTTTTGGGTTCCAGGCCAGCCTGCAATTCACACATAAGAGTCCCATGCTTGAGAGGGAGAGAGCACAGAGGCACGCAATTCTAAATGTTTGCATCTTTAATAAATGAACTTGAAAATTCATGAACCAAAACCTAACAGAATTAGAGAAAGAAAACTATGAATCTCTATTTTTTGCTAAAAAATGTAACACTCTGTGTCAGTAATTTGAAACATTCTTACATCATTTCTCCTTTAAAAATGTTTTGAAATCCGAAGTATTTTGAAATGCTGTTAACACTACAATGAAAATGGTTAGTCCAAGAGGTGATCATGTGGTGACAAGAGCTGTAGCTTGTATTCCTCTTGTGTGCTGTGTCCAGGCAATAACAGCAATCCCTACTAGATCTGCATAGTGACATAAAGTTTATACAACACTAAAAATAATCTGCACCAGAAAAAAAATGTGAAAACACAGAGCAGAAGTCAGGGATTAAAGGATGACATTGTAAAGGTAGAAAACTAAACCACTGCAAGCATACTAGCTTTCTAATTCACTTGTGTTCAATAACCAGATTATCTCAAAGTAAATAATCATAAAAATCTATGAACAAATTTTTAGAAGTTGCTAACACACTCTCTATGTATATTTACACCATTCTTCAAGCCTTAACTTACTCTAAAAACAAATTGAATTTTGTATGTTCTCTAACTTCATTAGAGAAAACAATCCACAGAACATTAAGAGTCAATGAATTTCTGTTATTATTTTCATTACTTATACTTAGACCATGACATACAAAATTCTGATAATTTTGCTGTACAGTGGAGCTAAAAACTGCTGGAAATAAGACAGTCATCCATTCACATAAGAAGTATACACTGTGGCCCTAAAAGGACTTCTGAAGGAGAAAATGTTTCCTGTCTTCATTGGTGGTGCAGGTACTCTCCAGTCTATAGTTCCTGTGCTCTTGACAATGTCACAGATGTGCTGTTTGCTGTCTGCTTCCTAAGCTGCTTTCAAGAGAAATGTGCTTTTACTGTGGAACTGCCCAGTGGGTGGTACAATGCTGAATTGTTCAATTCAACACATTGCTACCTCTATCTATGCAGTATCTATTAAGAATTTGAACACATTAAGAATATTTTGGCTATAAGGTTGAATTTCATTTAAACGCTGGGCTAGGACAATTACTGGCTCACAGAACAAGGTATGAATCACTACTTCTCATCTGTACAGGCTGGTTTTGTGTGCCAACTTGACACAAGCTGGCGTTATCACAGAGAAGGGAGCTCCAGTTGGGGAAGTGCCTCCATGAGATCCTGCTGTGGGGCATTTTCTCAATTAGTGATCAAGGGAGTAGTGTCCATTGTGGGTGGTGCCATCCCTGGGCTGGGAGTCTTGGGTTCTATAAGAGAGCAGGCTGAGCAAGCCAGGAGAAGCAAGCCAGTAAAGAACATCCCTCCATGGCCTCTGCATCAGCTCCTGCTTCCTGACCTGCTTGAGTCCCAGTCCTGACTTCCCTGGTGATCAGCAGCAATGTGGAAGCAAACTGAATAAACCCTTTCCTCCCCAATTTGCTTCTTGGTCATGATGTTTGTGCAGGAATAGAAACCTGACTAAGACATCATCTCTGATATAACTCAGACATTAGACTTATTCATGCCAAATGTCTACACCATACCTTTAAAATTCATTAGCAGTGATGTGACAAAGTAGTATAATAAAGTGCTGCTACTTTAGGAAAGCTGATTTCCACTCATCTTCCTCTGAGGATGTCTCTGAGTTATTCTACCATAATCTCCCTCAGCATCTTTGTAGACTCCCCTTTATTCTCCAGCTCCTTCTCCTCTATTCAATATAGATGGACAAATACATGAATAAACAGTCAGACATAGTAGCTATTCGTTATCATACTGAACAGAGTTAAGGTTTAAAAACATGGATTCAAATGTAAACAAACCTGGGCAAAGGCAGAGATATTTATGAACTAGGTGACAAATTTACTTAATTCCTCTAAATTACAAAGCAAAGACAAAATGAGAGATAGTGACTCTAAATTTAGTATACAGAATACAGTCAATAAAAACATTACCTAACTCTACCACAAACGGAATAAGGCTCATTCAACTATGAACTTATGTATGTGTCCCTGTTTCTAGTCTTTGTACTTAGAGGACCAAAAACAAAAAACAAAAAATCAAAACAAACAAAACAAAACACTTCTCTTAACAGTTCTATTGGTTATAAAAAAGACTGTCAAATTCCTTATTTTTAAATTTAAAACTACACTGAATACAAAACATCATCCAACTGAGCATATATGTGTGCAGGAGGAAAAAACACCCTTCTTAAAAAGGGAGGGAGATACAAAACACTAACCACGGTTATACCTTAGCTGGTGGAATTTGAGCAACTTCTCTTTTCTCCCCACCCTATAATTTCTACAGTTAAAATGTACTTCTTTGTAAGACAGGCAGACAGACAGACAGACAGACTGACTGACTGACTGACTGACTGACTTAAAATCTGACTTAGATGTCAGATTTCTAAATGAAGCTTAAGTACATGCTTAGGATATTCTTGGAATCTTGTTGACAACTTTATAATCATTCTTTCTAAGACATGTCATTTGAGGCTTTGAAATTTATTTTTCACTAATAAAATCATATTTCTACAAGAAAATTCAATTTGTGTATTAGACTAACCTGGAGCAAAGTCTGATGTTAATGAAGCCTCCTCCAAAGATGCAAGTAAAACAATGTCCTCATGCTTTCTGTTATGGCAGCCAAGACTGAATAGCAGATACAAGGACTATGAAAACATCAGAAGGAGGGAGTAATTTTTACAGCTCAGAAATAACCTTATAAAGAGTAAAGATCTAGCTTTATATTTTTTTAAAAAAAAATCTGAGTTCACATGAACAGTATTAAAGAATCACATCTGCCTATGCATATACGCAATGCAAGAATGAACTGACAGTAGCTATATGGGAAGGGCTGCTCTTTTCTCTCTGCTTCTCCAGGTACTCTTTTAAGCTATGTTCTGTATTGAAGAAGACAGTGTCCTGAGGTATGGATGAGTCTTTTTAGATGAAGAGTATCAATTACTGGTAAGAAGGTCAAATACTTGAAAGATACAGTTCTTGTTTAAAAAAAAAAGTGTAAAGGAATCAAAATGTCAACATATAAACTACAAGGTAAGACATAATATTACAAATAAAATAACATTAATTAAGACATGGAGAAGAAATTTCACTCAGACAGAATGATAAAACAAGAGAAACCATTAATTTCCAAAATTTTCTTTTAAAGTGAGCACTGAGAGGCATAGGGAAAACAAAACAAAACAAAACAAAACAAAAACCTGTAGGACTAAAAGGCAGATAGGGAAAGAAAGCACACTACGAGCTTATCAAGATTGGAAAGCTGGGCTGGCGAGATGGCTCAGCAGGTAAGAGCACTGACTGCTCTTCCGAAGGTCCTTAGTTCGGATCCCAGCAACCACATGGTGGCTCAGACAGCTGCAGTTAGTTACGCCTGAGTGAGTGGGGCATCTATGCAGCTACAGTGTACTCATACACATAAAATAAACAAAAAATAAATTTAAAAAAAAAAGAATGGACAGCTAAGAAAGGTGACACTTTAAAGTATCTTTTTTAATTCATGCCCCACCCCCACGCGAGCGTGGGTGCTCTCTCTCTCTCTCTCTCTGTCGTGTGTGTGTGTGTGTGTGTGTGTGTGTGTGTGTGTGTGTGTGTGTGTAGGGGTGAATATGACTGCAGTGCCTGCAGAGGCCAGAAGAGAGCATCAGATCCCCAAGAGCTGGAGATGAAGTTATGATACCAGAAAGAGTGGTGGTATCCTCAACTTTACTTGCAAGGCCATTTCACCAACTCCATGAATGCTGACATTTCAAAAGAGGTCCCAGAAGGCCAGGATAAAGGTATCATATAATTTAATAAACTAAGCAGAGAGAGATCCATAGTTACATCACATCTAGAACTGTCTTTCTTTAACTGAACATAGAGGCAGAAATAATGAAAACCAACTCATATGATATTAAAGCCCCTAAAGTTGACTCAATGTTCCTATACCAGGATTGGGAATAGACATGGTACCTAAGAATATAAAGATATAAAACTATGAGGAAATGTCTCCAAATAGTAAAATCAGTCCAAGTGAGCATACACAGAATACACAGAATATTTAAAATACAGGGTCTTGATATTCTCTCCATTAGTACTTCACAACTTGAGATCAACACTACTTTGATGAAACACTAAACAGAACAGGAATAGAAAACAGAGGTTTATATATGAGATAGCTTGGGTGAAAGTAAAGCAATGAATACTGAGAAAAGTGGAGACTAAATTTAAAAAAACAAACTATAGAACTGTCTTAAAAATTAAACATAAGGGATGAAGTTAAAGATATTATGACTGTGTGTCTGTGTGGCTCGAGTAACTTGGGAAGAAAAGAAGCAAGTGCTCTTTTAACTGTTGAGCCATCCCTGTAGTCACTATATTTTTTAATTATTATACTCCGTGCGTGTGCGTGTGCGTGTGCGTGTGTGTTTGGGAGGGTGGCTGCCAGGACACACACATTTTGGAGATAAGAGGGCAACTTTATGGAGTCACCTCTCTGCTTCCACCTTTATGCAAGTTCAAAGAATTAAATTTAGGTTGCCAGTCTTACCCACTGAGCCATCTTGCAAGTCAGGAAGACCTGAAACTGACACTTTTGCAACCATCTCAAATGTTTCTAATGGCCGGGCAGTGGTGGCACACACCTTTAATCCCAGCACTTGGGGGGCAGAGGCAGGTAGATTTGAGTTCAAAGCCAGCCTGGTCTACAAAGTAAGTTCCAAGACAGCCAGGGCTATACAGAGAAACCCTGTCTTGAAAAAAAAAAATGTTTCTAATGATCAAAATATATAAGATACCAATAATCTGGTTCTCAAGCCTTTCAAGAACTGATATGAAAAGAAATTTCTGTTGTTTTTCATGAAATCTGATATTGCCAAGGTGGCTCTATGTAAGAAATATACATATGCATATTTAAAAATCAGTAAGACCTGATTATTTAAAAGTAAAGGCCACTTAAATACCTGACAAGAAAGCTAACAACCATCCCAGTACTCAGAACCAGAACCACACTAAGAGATATGAATATTCAATCCAATTTAGTATTAATATTAATAAGTTCTAAGGTTACATTGCTACTAATACTCCTCCAAGCTGAGAGATCTAAAGCCTGGATGACAGAAGCCAATATCTTGTAGGTTAGCCACAGCAGTTGTCAACACTGATTCTTCTTCCTCAGTATCAGATATCCCACACAAACTGTCTGCTAACGTTTTACTACTGAGGTCGTAGGCCCGAGAGGGGAAGCTACTACTTTTTCCTGTTATTCTTTTTTAACTATAATTTTAAAATTTTTATGGATATGGGTGTTTTGGTTGGAGATCTATATCTATCTATCTATCTATCTATCTATCTATCTATCTATCTATCTATCTATCTATCTTGGTGCATCACATGAGTGCAGTGCCCAGAGTCCAGAAGAGGGTATCAAATGCCTAGCCCCTAGAGTTATAGACAGTGTGAGGAATCAAACCTATGTCCATGGTTAAAAGCAGCTAGTGCTCTTAACCACTGAGCTCTCTCTCTAGCCTCCCCTCCCACACCCAACATTTTTTTAATTACTTTATTTTACATATGTAAGTGTACTGCCTATATGTATATGTGAACCATGTGTGTGCAATGCCTGTTGAGGGTAGAAGAGGACACTGGATCCCCTGAACTGAAAGTACAGACCCCATTATTATGCTAGAAGCTGAACCAGTGTCCTCTGGAACAGCAGCAAGTGACTGTAACCACTGAGCCATCTCTCCAGCTCCATACTGCTGTTGACTCCAGAACCTTCTTACATGCTATGGCATTTCAGTGACATATCAAAGTTACTCTTAGAATGAAAACTTATTTGTGGAAATTTGTTAACATTGTCCTCTGTGGTAACCTAACCTACTTTTAACTTAACCAGATAAAGTTACATGGAAAGAAGAAATTGTGCTATCATGAAACTTCCTTTTACTAATCTCAAAAATCAAAACAAACACATCATAAAGATGTGTTAAATTGGAACATTTTCCTTGTATATCCACCATATTAATTTACTACATGCAAATCAACTTCAAAAGGCTACACAGATGGAAGAAACATGTAAATGTTTCCTTTACAAACTTAATCCTTTTAAAGAGTCCCTGTCTAAGATTACAGAGGCAAAAGCAAAGCCAAAACAAATAAGACATAAGATCTAGGGTCAGACACCAGATTAATATAATATTTTTTTCATTTTTAAAAATACCTGATTTTGGCTAACAGCAATAACAAAAATAAAGTTTTATACCTATATATATTTTCCTTCCATTCCTTTGGCATACTGCATTATAATGACCACAATAGTAAGAAAGAGTAACAGCTCTGACATTAAAACATGGGAAGTTGGGACAAGGCATGGTGGTATATGACTTTAATCCCAGTACTCAAGAGTTATAGGCAGGCAGATATCAGTAAGTTGTAGGTCAACCTGGTCTACATAGTGAGATCCTGTCTCAGAATAAAACAAAGCAGTACCAGGTTGACTGGGATGTTTCTCAGATGATTAAGTATGCTTGCCTAGCATATGTGAAGCCTTGGGCTAGGTCTGAACACCATGGAAAAGAGAGCATGAGGATGCATGTCTGTAATCCAGCACCTGTGAAGTGGAAGCAAGAGGATCAGAAATTCAAGGTCCATCCTCAACTGAATTCCAGGTCAGCCTAGAATGTAGACGAGCCTGTCTAAAAAATCCAAACAAAAAAAAAAAAACAACTAAAAGAAAAACAAGAATAGGTCAAGATCTGACACTCATCTGTCCAAAATCCAACCCCAACTTCTAGTATTTCTTCTATAACTGCGATAATCTTAAGTATGCAGTAAATAATATTTTGTATAAAATATGTGATTTGGCTCTATATATCAAATAAGCAATAAAAATAACAAAACAATTAACCCTTAGGGAGTACTCTAACTAGTATTATTTATTAATGAACTTGTTATCCATTACTTATCCTATTAATTAACTTAATCATCATCCTCCACAGTGACTCTCACAAAATAGGTATTACTGTCTCTACCCTTCAGGTCAGAATCTGGAGAAGAATTTACACTTACAGTCATCCAGAGGATGTTAGGTTCAAAAAACAAAACTGGAGTCTACAAATATTGGCAGCTTCACACTTAGGTACTAAAAACAGGAAAACTATTATAATACTTCATTTAATATAAATTTAATATTTACTGTTAAAAGTTATAATAGTTGAACTTTCACCTGAAAGATAAAGAATTTCTTCATTGTGATGGATGTGTGTTGTATGTGTGTATACACATATATAGATGTGTTAGATATATGTGTACATACATGATATGTATGTGTTACATATGTGTATATATGTTACGTGTTACATACATGTATGTAACAGCTTGTTAAACAGAATGCTTTCAATATGACTTTTGTTGTTTTTGAAACAGGGCCTCACTATATGGTTTTGACTAGCCAAGAACAAGCTGGTCTTGAAATCAGAGATTGGCCTGCCTCAGCCTCTGAATGCTAGGATTAAAGACATTCACCATCAAGTTCAGCTTCAGTCTGACCAGCTAATGAAAATATAGCTCTCATATAGTTTTACACCAGAGTATAATATAGCATAGTGTTAACTTCTAAGCAGATCACATGTAAAACCAAACTGGCATTATTCTAAATCACTATATTTTAGAGCTGGAATAGTGTTAGTGACAGGCTGCCCCTTTTTAAAGATAGAAACTACTGAGGCTCTCAGAGATAGAATGACTTGATCAAAGACATAAAACCAATTCCTCAATGACTGAGAATGGATTTTAGAACTATTCAGCTGCTATGATGTTTAAAAAAAAAAAAAAGTAGTAAAAAAAAAAAATCAAACAGATCCTTTCTTACCAACTGAACTTCACCAAAAGCACCTCTTCCAATAACTTTTACAACATCATAGTCTTCTGCTTTCATCTGTAAACCTCTGATTTTTTTCACAATTTTCTCATCTATAATAAAAAGATTACCATACTTTTAATATCATATATAAAGAACTTTTAAAAGGAGTCACTATATTTGTAAACATTTTTTATTTCTAGATATTAGAACTAATTTTCAGCTGTTTGTTAGTGTTTAAAGGATTCTATTTTAAAACTTTAAAATGTGGGGATGGGGTGTAACTCAGTGACAGACTGCTTGCTTAACGATGTAAGGTGCTAGGTTCAATACCCAGCACCAAAATATACAAAACTCTAAAATATATGTTATATTGCACTAAGGAACCAAAGCTCTGGAATTGTTGGCACGTTATGAAGACCACTACCGCCAAAAAGCAGTACTAAAGCTATTCCACTTCTCAGTTCACTTTGTGCAAGTGACATCAATGACCCAAGCAATCCTGATGTGCTTTATAATGGCAGAAAGCAATCACAAAGCCAGGAATGTCACCCAGGACCAGGAGACTAAATACAAAGACTGTGTGTTTTAGGTCATAGTGCTAGATATTATTTCCAAAGAGAAAGGGATGAAATCACTTACTATTCCAAATTTAGAATGACACTTTACCCACTTCTTTAAAAGGTGGCAATCACATACTTCAAATATATCAACTACTATAATAACTATTAAATAGAGAAACCCTAGTGTTGGCAATTCCAAAATAAAGGACTTAAAAATGCATTAATCATTCTCAAACTTTCTTTCCCCTTTTATTAGACATTTAAAACATTTTTAATTTGTGTATTATGTCTTTAACAGTATGGGTTTATATGTGAGTGCAGTACCCTCAGAAAGTAGAAGGCATCAGACTCGTAGGAGTTAGTAACAGGTGGTTATGAGCTTGCCTGACTTGGGTGCTGGGAACTGAATTCAGGTTCTCTGCAAGAACAGTATGTGTTCTTAACAGCTGAGCCATCTCTCTCTAGGCCCCTAGGATTAACATTATTTTCTTTTTTGAGACAATCTTGTTTTGTAGCCCAGGGCAGCCTTAAACTTCTCACCTTAGCCTCCTAGATTGCTACATACAAGCACTAGCCACTATGCCCAACTCGTTTTGAGAATTTATTTTCAGAACCTACTTATTCGAACATAATGTTGAGAAACATTAAGAATAACCATATACATGGTGCTAACAGGCATCAGATCATTTTTCCTTAAAGGCTCTAAATGTATGCAATTATTGAGACAAAGCTTACCAAAGTCTTCTGGATAAATAAATGCAGAGTCATAGTTAACTTAAAATTTCGCTTTAATCAAGAGTTATAGTCTTTAACAATTCATACATAATCTTAAATTGTATCTACTTTACATATTCTAACTTAGTTCAGCAAAATTACTTTGAAAATACAAATTTTTTTTTCTGAGACAGGGTTTCTCTTTGTAGCCCTAGCTATCCGAGAACTAGCTCTGTAGACCTCTGTAGAACTAGCACTGGCCTCAAACTCAGAGATCTGCCTACCTCTGACTCCCAAGTGCTGGGATTAAAGGCAGGCATTACCACTACTTGCAAAATATTATTTTAAAGGGAAACAAAAGCCAAATAAAGAAAAGCGAATTTAGTAAGTTAATAGCTTGTGGTAGTTTGAATTAAACTGGCCCCCATAGGCTCATATATTCAAATGCTTAGTCACCAAGGAGTGGCACTATTTGAAAGGATTAGAAAAGGATTAGGAGGAATGGCCTTGTAGGAGGAAGTATGTCTCTGGGGGTGGGCTTTGCATCTCAAATGCCCATGCCGAGCCCAGTGTCCTTCTTGTGGCCTGTGGATCATGATGTAGTTCTCAGCCACGACTCCAATGTCATGTGTCATCATGCTCCCTGCTATGATAATGGACTAAACCTCTGAAACTAGAATCAAGCCCCTAGGTAAATGCTTTCTTTTAGAAAAATTTTCTTGGTCATGGTATCTCTTAACAACAGGACAGTGGCTAGGACATAGGTTAACAAGTTAATAGATTTAAATACCAAACTAAAAAATTAACCAAACACATTTCATTTAAAGTATAGTTATATGTCCAGACATGAATAGTAAAAATAAATATACTTACATCTATTTAAGAAATTATCTATATTTTTATTTTTTCTCAAAGCAGGAAAATCCAAATCAAGGACCAAGGAATTTAAGCCATCCTGTTTAAAAAAAAAGAGTAAAAAAGCAAGTTTGTATAATTCTTAACATTCAAAAGTCTTTAAATATTATATATGCTGTTCTTACTGAGTAAATACCAACCCACAGTAGTATATTGTGGAGACTCTTCCATTCCCAACAGCTTCAAACAATTTCCTAACCAAAGAATGTTAACTGAGACACTGGCAGTGTATACAAGGCAAAATAAAGAAAAATAAATGAAACATAAGTTTTCATTCATTTAACAATCATTAATGTTGTTCTTAATATATGTGGAAGAAAGGGAAGGAGGTACCTTCTCCAGGTAAACAGAACTAGAAACGATCATAGGAGTATGGAAACCCAGACCCAGGAGACAAACACTGCATGTTTCTCTCATCTGAGGTTCTAGCTCCAAGTCCTCAAATGTGAGTAGATATCCTGGAATAAATGCAGATGATTTAAGAGGGTAATCTAGGCTTATATTGCTGAAAAAAAAAAATTTAAGTTGTGTTAACTGACCTGCTGTCATTTATCATGAAGAGCTGAATGAAAGCTATTTGTAATACTGTATTGTTCTGTAGGTACTAGAACTAAGCGGAATATTCAACAAACTAACTTTACCCCATCTTCAACAAGAGGTTTATTGCCTGGTTAAAAAAAGGGGGGGGGGCCTCCCTGAAGACAACAAGATTTGTCAAGGAACACAAAAAATAAGCATGAATTAAAAGGGTGACTGCAGGGTGGTGGTGGCCCACGCCTTTAATCCCAGCGCTTGGGAGGCAGAGGCAGGTGGATTTCTGAGTTCAAGGTGAGCCTGGTCTACAGAGTGAGCACAGCCAGGGCTATACAGAGAAACCCTGCCTTGGGAGGGGGGGCGGGGGGAAAGAAGGTAAAGGGTGCTGCTGGAATGGCTTAGCAGCTGAAGTGCTGCAGCAGCCTGACAACCTGAGCTTGGCCTTACCTCTACCTCCTGAGTAAGAGACAAAAGGTATGCATGGATACCTGGCTTCTCATAGGATTTTATATTCACTTTTAATATTACATTAAAAATGCTTAATTACTGTAGGAGTTTGGGTACCTCCTTAAATTTTGTGTGGAGTGTAGGGCTCAGCCCCAGCTCTTGTGAGAGGCTGAATGATATAGCATATTAACTGCATAACAATGAGTTGTGACAGAAGTCATTAACTATAGTACATTTTCATGGTAAGAAAGTGTGTGAGGACTTATTACTGACCCAGTCAAGGCTCTAAGGCTATAACAGTGCTAACAGCAGCACAACAGCTAGTATTTACCTAGTGCCTGGTATCAGAACTGCCAGACACTTAAATATATCATCACTTCATTTATTTTCCTAGCAGACTGTGCAAGTAGATGCTGTTATCTTTTTTCCCCCTAATTGTGAAGATTAAGCTTAGAAGTTAAAACAATTTCCCAGTTCTGCTCAGCTAAAAAGCTGAATGGCTGGTATTGGGCTCAATACAACTTCAAGCAATTAATATTAATATTTTAAGTATTTTTTCTTCTAAAATATTAAATAGTGGAGATATTAATCAAAATATTCACAATGTAGTTCAGAAGTTTTGGGAGTAAAATTAGTCAGGTTGTTATATTACTTGATTTCTTTCATTTATAATCAATAATTATCTTTTCCTCTATGAACAAAAAATATTTTCTTACTCAAGATTCAAAGAATACATACTATTTTACTCCAAACTCTCCATAGAACAAAACATCAAAAAAGTCATTTAAGTGTTTCCCATTATAAACTATAAGAAAACGTAATACAATATCTGTTTGAATGTCTTCTGGGTGAAGCAAATCTCTCTCACAGTCATTATGCACAGTTAATCAGTGAAGGGAAAATGGACAGCTGCCCTGCTAAGGACTCTGAAATGGAATTAATGAAATTCCAAACACAAAACATGACAAATCATTAAAGCTGTAGTGGTGGTTTGAATAGGTATGGTCCCCACAGACTCATGTGTTTTAATGCGTGGCTCTAGGGAGTGGCACTATTAGGTGTGGCCTTGTTGGAGGAAGTGTGTCACTGTGGGAGCTGGCTTTGACGTCAATGTGACAAAAAGTTGGCTCCTCCAGCACAATGTCTCCTGCACAATCCCATGCTTCCTGCCATGATGATAATGGACTAAGCCTCTGAAACTGTAAGCTAGCCCCAATTAAATGTTTTCTGTGTAAGAGTTGCCATGTGTCTCTTCACAGCAATAAAACCCTAACTATAACAACAGAAACTAAGACTTTTCGTTTTCTGCTGGACATGGAGATCCACACATTTAATACCAGCAAATTTCTGAAAGTTAAAACCCAGTCTGGTCCATATAAAAAGTCCTGGGCCAGCCAGGGCTAAGCCATTAAGACCTTGTCTTTAATTTTAAAAACTTTTTTCCCTTCTTTTTCTGTCTTACATAAAAAGTTACTGAAGGAAGCCGGAGAGATGGCTCAGTCATTAAAACCTTTATTGCTCTCCCAGAGATCCTAACTTCAGTTTCCTGCACCCACATTAGGCAGCTCACAATAGCCTATAACTCCAGCTTCCAAAGAGCCAACACCCTTTTCTGAACTTTGTACCTGCACAAGCAGTAGAAATACATACATTAAAAAAAATTCTTTTTAAGTCACTGAAATACTTGAATATCACATTACTCTTAAAAACTAACACTCAAAAAAAAAAAAACCCAAAAAAACTAACACTCAATTTCCCAACCAAACATCAAATCTAAACAATGAATTGCTTAAACAAGTCCAACTGCACACAAAAGTATAAAAATCTGTATCTACCGACATTAGCAATTTAAATTTACTAAGCATATATTATATGGGGGAAAAGCACTATAAAATTTTTTAAATTATATGTACATATTTTAAATTTGTGTGGGTTTGTACATATGAGCACAGTACCCTAGGCTTGTCAGATCCCCTGAACATGGAGTTACAGGTGGTTATGAGTTGCCTGATGTAGGTGCCAGAAACAAACTTGGATCCTCTATACTACCAGTATGTGCTCTTAACCAATGAGCCATCTCTCCGGCTCTGAATCACTTTTTAATTTAATTTTCATTTTAAAAAAAGAAAGAAAGAAACCACTCCACATTGGAAAAGGAATCCAGGAACCAGGCAGCTTTCTGTCACCCACACAACAGTCATGAGGAATCCTCATGGAATAGAGCAGCAGGCAGTGGCTGTTCTAAAACATGTTCTCTTTTGTCTTTTCTCCTTTGTGTGTAAATATGCAGATTCAAAGGCCTGCCTCATTTTAATAAAAAAGTAAAAACAACCTTTCTTTTTGAAAGATTTACTTCCATCATTTTAAACTGTATGTATAAGCGTGGTTCCATGCACTTGAATCCAGGTATCCCCAGAAGTTAGAAGAGAATGGAAGATTCCCCCCCTGGAGGTGGAGTTAAGGTGCTTTGAGACTCTTGAGATGGGTGCTGGCAACTGAACTCAGGTCATCTGGAAAAGTAGTAGACACTCTATGTCCCTTGGCCACTAAGCCATGTTTTCAGCTCCCAAAATCTTCTCTACAGAAGCTTCAGAAGCAAAACATACCTCACCTTTGCCCAGGAGGCTACAGAGAGATGTCAAGGAATTTTGTTTTTCTCTTTTTCTTTGTTTTAACATACTTTTGAAGGGGGTGTGTCTATGGAAGGGGCATATGCCACGGTACATGTGTATACGTAGGAGGACAATTTGCAGGAGTCAGTTTGTTCTACATGGGTCTCAATGACTAAACTCAAATAGCCAGACTTGACAGCAAATGCCTTGCTTTCGCCTACTGGTCTTCAAGGATTTTTTTTTTTTAAGTAAACACAGGGGGGGTGGGGGGGAAGAAAACTCTTTAAATGTCTGCATTATATTTTCCCCTCAGTACATGTGTACTTACCTACTGAAAAAAAAGATGAGTAAGTATTATAGATGAATAAGTATGATTAAGAGGAATCTAATTCCTACTTCTCTATTCTACATCTAATTCATAGTTTTCTGTTCTACTTTACATTTGGTAGCTCATGTTTTATTTGGAAAGGGGAAAATTCCCACTATTAGAAAGCAATATAAGGCTCCAAGATGGTGATTCCCATGCATCTACTCATAGCTCGGAGGCAGCCTGAAGCCAATAAGCAACATGTACAATGTCAGAAATGCTTGGAATTTGGACATTGGATTTATGAATGTAAAGGGAAAAGAAAGTACCTACACAGGCCTTCGAGAACAGCAGAGCTGAAGAAAGCTTTAAAGGAAAAGAAAATATATTACTGCAGCAAAGCATTGAGAGACCAACATAGAGAGAAAGACCAAGAAGAAGAGACTCGGACCCTAGCTCCTCCAGCGGCAGCAGTAGCAGTACTGAGAGCAGCTCTGATGATGAGCCACCAAAGAGAAAAATGAAATACAACTCTGTACACTGGACCAATGGATCCAAAGCATTTGTGCCTCCCAGGGGAACTGAAAACATGTTCAAGCGAGCAAGTTAGTTGGTTAGGCTTGTTAAAATCCAGAACTTTCTAAGTACTCACCATTGTGTAGGATATTAGAAAAAGACGTTTTATATATAAAGATGCTTATTTTAGGAACGAATATTGGCTTTTCTCTTTGTAAAGACTGGGTCTCATTTTGTAGGTCTGGCTGGCCTTGAACCTGATATGTAGAGCAGGCTGGCCTTGACTTCAGAGAGAGCTACCTGTCTCTGCTTCTAATGTTGGGACTAAAGATATGTGCCACCATGCTCAGCTTTTGTTGTTAACTTTTTTTTAATATTTGAAGTCTGTCTGTAGTACATAATCAAAGCTGTAAACCAGGAAATCTATTACAGTGACAAACAAGTCATTATTTTTCCTGCCTATGAAATAAATGCTCTATGTAGGTATATGTTAAGGTGTGTATGGAACAGTCTTTGACGATACTGCATCAGAATATCAAGAAGTTTCTTGTGCACGACTTACCTTACTCTACAACTGTTTTTGCATGATGGGCCCTACATGTGGTGTTTCCTCTGTTCACCAGGACAACTGTATAACTATTCTTCCTCTTCCTTTCCTGAGAACCCAGCTTTGCACCAGATCACCAGTGACTCACTACCACTTCTTGTTAAGTCACCTGCTACTCACTGGCCTCACTAATCTCAGCCTCTATAAATGTCTTGGCTCTTTGTGCACTGTTACCCTAAGACTAATCTTACCATAATTAAACACTCATTCCTGAGGTAACATCTCCGTAATTTCAATTTTGAAGACTTTGTCTTAAGCAGTATCTTTCCAGCTACTTTGACACAACATGGGTCTCAACCTGGGGGGTCACGATCCCTTTGGGGTCAGGAATATCAAAAGACCTTTTCACAGGGGTTACGTATCAGATATGCTGCATATCAGATATTTACATAATGACTCATACAGTAGAAAATTACAGTTATGAAGTTGCAATGAAAACAATCTTATGGTTGGGAGTAGTCATCACAATATGAGGAACTGTATTAAAGGGTCACAACATTGAGTATGTTGAAAACCACTCTTGTAATGCCTCAATTCCAATATTCCTTTGATCCAACAACCTTCAGTCCAGACTCTCTTTTCCCACTCTATTTCATCCTCTTCCTTCCCAAACTGTCCACATAACTTAACCTCTAGAGCCAATCATCATAATCACACCCTTCTACTTATGTCCTACTGTTCTCTCAATCATACTGTTCTGGAAAACTGATATAGCCTTAATTACCTGTTGTAGTATTCTGTGTGAAACTGTACTTGTCATTCCTCACCTTTGACTGGCTTTAATAAAATTCTGTTGCCTAGATAAGCTGGGCAAGAAGTAGAAAGTGGGACTTCCTGGGAGAGAGAAAGAACCCTGGGAAGAAAGGGGAAGACTTTTCACCAGAAGAGACACCAGGGAGAAAACGGACATGATCACAGGCCTGGAAGGTATAGCTAGGGGGTTGGGTTAACTTAGATGAGCTACTTCAGAGTCTGCCCAGCTAAAGCCAAAGGCTTTGAAATAGTAAAAGGTCTCTGGGTAGTTATTTGAGGGAAAGCTAGTTAAGGAATAACTGCTGCTGTACCAATTTCCAGCATTAATTAATAAATACAGAACATAATAATCTTTTAATCTACAATTACCCAAATTCTTTCTCTATTCAATTCTCATTCACATTCATCCATATATTTGTTCTCTCTTGTCCTTCTCTTCCATTAATATTAAAATATACTGTTCCTTTACTGTAGAAAAACAAAGGCTCTTGAAACCACTTCCCACACAGCCATCATCCCATGTTTCCCCTTTATCTTCACAAGAAAATTCTTTGAAAGAAATTAAATATGACATTACTTTAGCTTTGGTACTTCCGGTACTTCCATTAACTTTAGACCGCAATCCAATGAGTTTTCCTACCACTACCTACTAAAATAATAAAACAGTTCAAACTCATCAATGATCTAGATATCATTCATCCAATCACCAAATCTGTTCACATCTGTGAACAGTCTTTTTCTATGTACTTCTTGAAAATCTTTCTTCACTTTGGTTTTTGGTTGGGGTCACCACAACCTGACGGGAACTGTATCAAAGGGTCACAGCGTGAGGAAGGTTGAGAATAACTGGTTTAAAGGGCCTAGGTAGAGAGACACTCCAAAAGGCATAAGCCCACTCAGCACTCCTTTGAAACATTACTTCCAACAAGGAGAAAGCCCTTAGGGAAAAGGCTGATTCTAAGGCTAGAGGAAGAAAATTAAAATTTGATCTCGTGGTACCTTGTACCAAAAAGAAAAGTATAGTCATCATAAAATGGCTTTATCTACTCAGATGCACTGTATCATAGTCCTACTTTTAAAATTCAATAGTTATATAAAATTAATGGAATTTGAATGAAGACATAAGACCATTCTTTACTGTTTCTGCAAACTTTCGGAGGCTTTAAAATTATTTGAATCATTTTTGAGAATGCTCCCTCCTGCCCCTCCTAAGCTATGCCCTTTAAACCTCTCCCCTCTCTCACACACACACTTTCTTTTAGGTTCATAGCCTCTTTTCTTTATTATTGCTATGTGGGTATGTCACACACACACACACACACACACACACACACACACACACAACTTGTTTGAGTCTATTTTTATTGTACTGTATATGGTTTCAGAGCTGACCACTTTGCATTGAACAACAAAAAGGGCACTTATGCCCTAGAGAGGCTAATTCTTCTGCCAGCAGTCATTAGTTGCCTGCAGTTCTTGCCTAGAGGTGGAACCCCACAATATTCCCTCTCTTCCACACCCACTGATATTCCAGTGTTGTTTGTGCAGTCATTTCTTGGAGAGATTGTTTCACAGCAAACTTCCTAGTATTCGGTTCTTAACAATCTTCCTGCCCCCTCTTTTATGCATAATGCCTGCTAGTGACATTTCAAAGTGGGCATAAAGGCTACTGTGGAACGGTCTCTAGTGGCAAATCTGGAACCTGATTACCAAGTAAGCAATGGCAGGCATTCTAGTCTTACTCTATGTGGTGCAGAAGTGCAGTTATAAATAATAAAATCTTACAGAATCTGACTAATAAAAGTACAAGTAATAATTGAATTAGAAAATCATCTGATAACAGCAAAGTAAAAATTAATTTGGAAATTTTCAACAGATTCTAAAGCTAGTGGGTAAAAATATAAACAGAAACATGGTTTCAAATACTCTAAGTCCCTCCTCACAAAATTCTAGGGACTGGAGAGATGGCTCAATATTTAAGAGCATGTATGGTTTTTGCAGAAGACAAGGGTTTTCTGTTCCCAGCATCCACAGAGCAGCTCACAACATTAACACATGACAGCTCGTAACATACTTATTATGAAAAAGCAAAACTAAACAGGAGATATTATTTTTAAATGAGTGGCCAGTGCTAACATAATGTTCATATGCCCACCAAAAGGATTTGAAAGCACACCATCATGTCTGTGATATCAGCCAAAATACCACCCGGCTCTAACTACCAGGAAACACTGGACAAACCCAAATTTCAGAAATAATGACTTGTAATCTTCAAAACTCTGGAGAGCAAGAAATTCAAAAGAAAGGTTTCTCAGAGTTGTTCCAGATAGGAGAGAGAGGGACATGGAAATCCGATGAAGTACATGATACAAGATCATGATCATTTTCAATCATAATTACTTGGACAATATTTGAATGGGGTCTCTATGTAAAGTGTATGTAAAACTTGTTCCCAACTGTTAGAAAAGACTTTTAAGTGGATTATGCCAGGTATGTTATCAGCTCAGAGTTTAGACAAGCCATTTCCCTCCAGAGGGTTCACACTGTACTAGCACAGTTAACTCTCCCAGCCAGATCTCTATTTTTCAAGATTTTATTGTTAAAACTTTAAACACTGTGTTTCTTATATTTTTCTTCTTTTCCTTTACCCTAGAATACTAGATCACCTAACTATCATATGGCTCCCAAAAATATAAAGTGGCAGGAAGGGAATGTTGATGTTTTGGTCACTGCTACAACTCCAGTACGCAATCCTACAGCTAAGCTGGGGTTAGAAGGAATAAACAGAAACTCATATTCTTGGGATATAAAAAAAAATAACACAGAATCACAAAATAGGTTCACTTTCCCAATAAATACAATGAAATATTGAACAGGTAAGCTAAATCCACTGACAGATCTGGTATACCATTTCAACAAAAATCTACAACATAAGTGACTATCCTAACAGCCTTGTTCTAAGGAGCTTAGTGTATGTTTGCTACTCCCATCTGAAAGTTAATACTGGAACAAGCTAGCACAGCAAGAAAATAACAGCATCACATGAATATTCAGTATTAAAACACAAAATATGGCTAGGCATAGTAGTGCATACCTGTAATTTCAGCAACTAGGAGGCTGAGGAAAAATTAATGATCTTACATAAAAATAAAGTTTTAAAAAAGAAACAGAGTATGGTGGTACATGTTTGTAATATTGGAAATAGAGGCAAGAGGATTCAAGGCCAGCCTAGGCTACACAGAGCATTTTAAGGCTAGATTGGGCTACACAATAGCCTATCTAAAAAAATCCAAACAAACAAATGAGTAGCACTGGGAATGCAGCTCTATGGCTTGGCTGGCATTTACTAATCCCTGAGTTCAACTCCCAGCACTGAAAACATAAAATCAACAAAAAAGTAATTACATCGGACTTGATTTAAAAATACAAGTACATGAGGGTAGAAATTTTTCAAGAAAACATAATGACACAAAATTCACTCTGGAATGAAAGTGGTGTGAACCAAGAGAACTAAAAATTTTGTATTTCATTATATTTCTTTGAAAAACTGTCAAAGTTAAAAATCAAAATATCTACAATGGTTTCAATTAGTTTTAGTATTGTAATTGAATAGTCTATATTTAAGGGGGAGGGGGCACAAAACCAAAAACGATACGGCTTCCATACACAAAAGTGTTCATTCAAATCAGTAGCATTTCATTTCACAAATGTTTAGTTCTCATGATCTGACAAGTAATAATGCTGATCTTCCTTTACATAACTGTCAGAATCACAATAGAAAAAATTATTATAAGCCAAGTAAGGAGGTACACATGTAGACGCAGTTACCCAAGAATCTAACACAGGAGGATCCATTTAGTCCATAAATTCAAGGTCACCTTGGGCAGCAGCCACACAATAAAACAGAGGCAACAACACTAAAGCAAAATAAGTTTTTTAAAATATAAAAGCTTCATATTTTTAAGAGTATAGGAATTTGAAAACTAAAATAACAAGTCTAGAGAAGCTAGTAAAATAAAAGGCAAAAGGTGTATAATAAGAGAGTGAGGGCTGGGCAGTAGTGACTCACACCTTAATCCCAGCACTTGGGAGGCAGAGGCAGGTGGATTTCTGAGTTCGAGGCCAGCCTGGTCTACAGAGTGCGTTCCAGGACAGCCAGGGCTACAAAGAGAAACCCTGCCTCAGAAAAAAAAAAAAAAAAAAAAAAGAGTGAGGGAAGGCATAAGATCATAAATAATTAATCCCAAGTGCAATAAGGAGAGAAAGACACACAGACACACACAGAGAGAGAGAACACCAACTTTCAAAAAGTAAAATCTAAAATGGTAAATTTAAACTCCAATAATTACATTTGCTATGAATAGAAAAAGTAACCAATTAAAATAAGAGCAAACATCAAACAAAGCATACTTTAAAGAAATAGATAAAAGAAAATGTCACAATACAATTGACTCTACATTTGAAGATGCTGAATACAGCTCCTAAATATATAAAGAACTAATAGAAGCAAAGACAAACAAACAAACAAACAAACAAAAACACTAAAGCCCAATGGGCAAAGGTAATAAACCTTTCCTGGTCAAAGAAACAGGTAGACAAAAGGAGCAAATGTAAGACAAGTCAAAATCATCAACAAACTTGATCTCAACATTGTGTCCTCAAAAATTGTTAAACATAACTTTCTAAGATTTTTATTTTCTTATTTATAACTGTGTATGTTAATATGTGTGAATAGATGGCACTGTACGGGAGGTACCTACAAAGGCCAGAAGAGGACATCAGAGCTCCTAGAAAAGGAGTGAGAGGTGATTTTGAGCTTCCTGACATTTGTGCTAGGATCTAAAAAGTACTCTTAACCACTGAACCATCTCTCCAGCCAAAAATGTATTGTTCTGTTTTTGCTGCTGCTGACTGGTTTGGGTTTGTTTTTTTTTTGTTTTTTTGTTTTTTTGTATATTTGTTTTTTGAGATAGAATCTCACTATTAGCCTTGGAACTTGCTATGTAGAACAGTGGCCTGAACTTCAGAGACCTATCTTGCTCTACCTATCTATAGAGTAAAAGTACTGAGATTAAAAGCAAGAGCCACCACAACTGGCCTTTCAAGCATACTATTTTCTTTTAAGATTTCATACAATATGTATAGAAGAGGCTAGAGAGATGGCTCAGTAGTTAGGAGAACTTGATGCTCTTGCAGAGGACCTGATTTCAATTCACAGCATAAATTTCTAGTACTTTCATAACCTCCTATAACTCCAGCTTCCATAACCCCTTCTAACCTCAAAGGGTGCATGTGTACATGTACACACACACACACACACACACACACACCATACACACACATAAACAAACACACAGATATAAGGATCTTTTTTAAAAACAACATGTACAAAAAAAATGATCAGACACTGAGCTGCTTCAAATTTTAAAGGACAAAATATAGTTTCCTTATAAAAGCAAATGAAGCAAGAACAGTAGTGCAGAGCTGATTCTCTTATTTCATGTACTTTTACAAATAGCACACTCCAAGTTCAATTCTATGTAACACAATGCACTGATCTGCACTACTCAAAAAACACACTGGGAAACAATCAGATGTAGCTTTGGCTACTACTGTGTCCAAGGTTAATGATATCACTTATGTCTGACTTCAAAGTCCCAGATCTTCTGCCAGAACTGATATAATGCTTAACTTACTTTTCATCCCCTGAGCAAGTTTTGACAAATATGGATGAATTGAAAACAAAATGAAAAATGAAAAATACACAAAAAATATATGCTTTTATACTACAGGTTTGGGGACTGGAGAGATGGTTCAGCGGTTAAAAGCACTGACTGCTCTTCCAGAGGTCCTAAGTTCAAATCCCAGTAACCACATGGTGGCTCTCAACCATGTATAATGAGATCTGATGCCCTCTTCTGGTGTGTCTGAAGACAGCTACAGTGTACTTATATATAATAAATAAATCTATCTTTGAAAAAATATACTACAGGTTTTAATTCCTAAGAAATTCTAGAAGAGAGAAGCAATTAACAATGAGAAAAGATTAAATTGTTAGAGGACATGGGAGATGGGACTGACCATAAAAGAAAATGAGGAAACTTTTTAAGAGTGATAAAAGCATTGCCTACCTTGGTTATGATGGTTAATTGACAAATTAGTATGTAGGAAAAGGGGTATATTGTTCAATGAATAAAGCATTATGGCATACATCAACAAAATGGCCATAAAAGTCTTTGCATTTCATAACTGTGAATGTCCCTGCTTTGATCTCTCCTTATAGTAACTGTGAGTGGTTTTTGTGTTGTCTATATGTCCTATAAAGAAAGCAATTCCAACTCTGCATGTACTGTCTTTCCTGTTACCATTATTCACTCAAACACAGTACTTGTTAAATGTACTAAAATATTATTATGAATGGTTTAAAATTACATGTACTGGAAAGTACATTTGTACGAACCAACACATTATAGTTTCCAATGTTTCACATATCATATTTACATGTAAAAAATCTAATATCTGCCACTTTACATATCATAAAAACCAGTAAGTTAAGAAACATGCAAGCTGTAAATATCATTCACTTTTCCTCCCAAGGGTCCTTATAACAAATCATTGTTGAAATTAGCAGCATTCAGTCAACCCAGAAAACATTATTTGTAAGCCAAGGAGTGGGAAAATTCAACATACACTGAGCAGTATAGTATAAAATGGATATGATTGCAAAATAAGATAACATAAATAATGATCAAGAACATTAAATATATAACTATATTCCTTACATGCACAAGAGCTATGAGATACAAAGAGTAATGCAAATGGATCAGTCTTGAAATAAACTAGACACAAAGACAAATACTGGATGATTCCATGTGAATAATTTGCAGAGAAGTATAGCAAAGGTTATAGTGAAGATAGGGAGTTGTTGCTCAATAGGTATTTCTATTTTAGGTAATGAAGTTTTAAAAATAGATCATGCTGATGGTTGCACAATGCTATGAATGTATGTAGTGCCACTGAATTGCATATTTAAAGTGACACAGGTGGAAAATTCTGTCATATTTATCTGACCACAATACATTTTTTAAAGTTCAAGAAACACTGAGAATGTCCAACAGAAACAGGGTACAAGATAAGTCAATAGGGTACAGAAATAAGTGAAAATTCTAGAGACAAAACAAAACAACAACCATGTGTAAGATACATATTACACTGGATGTGATAAAAAGAAGACTAGAAGCTGTAGAAGACAACAAGGAGATCTAAACATGGCACAGGGTGTAAACATCGGAAGCACCATCTTTCAATAATGTAACAATTTGACTCCCACAAAGGATGAGTAGCATTGTTTTCCATTGGTGCACCATGCAAATCTATAAGAAATTGGGCACTGTTCAAAAAAGAATATTCCAAAAATTTTATGACAAAACCCTTACCAAGAAAAATAATGTTTGTATTGAGCATAGTAAACTCTCCAAGAGCTGACAGCAAAGTATAAAATAAAACTATTAGAAAAAGGAGGAAGATAGGAAAACCGAAGTGTCAGCCTGCTCTGTCCAGAGAAACACACTTAAACTTTCCCTCAATAAATGGGAAAATTGTCATTTAAGTATTTAATTAAGGAGTGCATTAAGACTTGCATTTTACAGTAAGTCCTTTAGCTGGAGAATAGGAAGTTGTAGGACTAGAAAAACTGGAGACGAGCAAGCAGGGTGGCAGGAGAGACATGAACTATGTTTAGGAGGTGTACTAGCAGGACTGGATTTCTGGCTTGGCCCAGGAGTAATGATAAAGGATATAAACCATCACTGAATCTGAGACCAAATCATAGCAGATTGGCAAGCAGAGGGAAAGGAATATGACTGTGATCTAACCTCTGAGAGACTATAGTGAACCAAGAGGAGATGCCAGCAGATAAATGCATTGCAGTCTAAAGTAGCAACACAAGCATGCAGGTGGATAAAACAGAAGTCATCAAACATAAACTACCAAGCAAGTCCTGGAAATAAGCAGATCCAAGAGATAAAATCTTTAACAGTTAGTGAGGTTTCTTTTTTAAGGGCATTTTGTTTACTTACTTTGTTGCTGTGAGACATTGAAACATCATTAACAAAAGTACAATTAGGAGAGACATTAAAGTCAATCAGAGTTTATCAGCAAGAACGAAGAAACAATTCAAAGCAGCTGAGGAATCTTCCTGATGACAAGCTGAACAAGAAGGAAACAGAAGGAAAGGAAGAACGAACAGTATTAAAAAGATAAACTGGTGTGTTAAGTGACAAGAAATTTAAGGGATCTTCTTTTGATGACTTCTACTTTCCAAGAAACAGGAACACTATCTGTGGAGGAGAATTTGTTTCTAAACTGAAAGAAGTGAAAGCCTCTAAGAAGAAGGAAAGAATTACCCTAAGCCTACAGTCTTTACAGCTCTCAGAGGCTGGAGTCCAGGAGTGTGCAGTGTTACTAATCCAGTTAGTTGTCTGTCTGTCCTCCATCATTAATCAACAAACACCTTTTGTGTAGATCAGGGACAAAATGATTGTGCCAGATGCATATAGTGGATATTCAATGGTGCAAGGAAACTGAGGGTTGTATGTAGCAAGAGACCTGAATTGATGGACACTGAACTCTTGCCTACCAGTGAAGGAAGCATTTTAGAAGAGTTTAGAGCCTTACACCTCAAAAGTCTAAAAAAAAAAAAAAAAAAAAAAAAAAAAAGTTAGTGAAAGAATAAAGAAGCTTAGAGCAGGACTGGGAGTGTGATGTTTTACATTTATGATCTGAACAGCAAAGTGGATTTCAGGTAATGGTGAGATCCAGAATATTTCCATAGATCAGAGAGTGAATTAAGTGATGAGAAAGACCAGAGTGAGAGATGATGGGATTAGGAGATGAAAGCCAGGGTTCTGAGTACCTGTCCATGTAAACACTAAGTTCACACAAAGGAACAGTGCCAATCACTTGTGGAAAACCTGTGAGCCTCCAGATGCCTACATCTTCAAACAATTAAGAGACTGACAAGAAAGAGGTCAACAAGAGATAGTAGTGAGGAGATGTAACAGATATATAACCCAGGTATATCAGACTGAGTAGAAATTCAAAGAGAAAGATATCATGGGCGCTGCAATTTAAAGGACCCTACATTGAAAGGACCCTAAACACACACTGAAAGCAGAAGCTCCAAGTTCTGAAAGAAGGCTACCTTGGGAGAAACAGGTGCTTAAGGCAATGGAAAGGTGATATCTGAGAAAGAATTTGAAGATGTAAGCAAGTCAACCTCAGAACAAGAGAGAAAAACTTTGTTGAGAACGGAAGAATAGCTAGGGAACAGACTGACCTCAGAAGCGTCTCAGAACTTACACATCAAACCAAAAGCACCAGCAATGAAATTAAAATTAGGCTGGTAGTTCAGACAACAAGTCCCAAGAGCTCTATGGAGGAGAAAACCAGGCATCTCAGCAATCAGCTAGTGCCTAGAACAATTGTAATTAGGAAAAGGCCTGTCTGTTTCTAGTGTTTAAAAAGGAAAAAAAAAAAAAAATTCAGGCCTCTCTGGAAAGAACCAAATTAAATTTAGTATGTGAGTATGTGCTGGCAGGAATAGAGAAATGGCTCAGTAGTTATAGCAGTGGCTGCTCTTCCAGAAGACTAGGGTTAGATTCCTAGCACCCACATGATGGCTCACAACCATCTGTAACCCTAGTACCAGGGGACTCAATGCTTTCTTCTGACCTTCAAGGGTACTAGGCAGGCAAGAGACGCAGACATAAAAGCAAAACACTCATACACATAAAATAAAAATAAACAGATACCACCAATTTCAGAGTCAATTTTTTTTTGATATTTCATTTTTATTAGACAATGAGTATGCTACATGTAATACTTGAGTCATCTTGGAAGTTTACATGCATGGAAGGTATCGTAAGCCTGTTTGTTCCAGGACCTTTGCACTCAGGGAAACCTGAGGTCCAGTATATGTGGTATCATTTCAATTTCCAGCTGTTATCAATCAGAGTCAATTCTTACACCTCCATCTTGTCCAGAGTGACCCAGATTTTGTATAAATCATTGTTTTGAATATTAATAAACTGTACATTTAAAAAAGACTGTGCTGACACTAGTGGGATGGCTCAGAAGGGAAAGGTCCTTGCCACGCAAAGCCTGATGACAGGGAGATGACAGGGTGGAAGGAAAGAATTGATTTACACACACTATGGCTCATGTGCACCTTCATGCACACATGCACACACACATAGAGTTAATAAATGCTCTTTTTTTTTTAAAACAAAAATATTACATGATGAGACTATCTGGAAAACAGTCACAATTTTCTATGCATGAGATTAAAAGGAAAATAATGCTATTAAATGCAAATAGCAAGAGGGATGTGCTGGTATCACATCTATTGCCTCAATAACACAGGCCTCACAGAGAAAAGAGGTTATATTACATTTCCTAAAATTTTTAATAAGCATACATTGCTTTTGTTACCTTTTTAAATGTTTGTTTTGCTTTTGAGGGTTTGCTGAATCTAACTGAATAAACCTGTTCCTAAAAATATTAAAACATAGTGCCAAGAGGCTGGCTTACTCACAGAATCTAGAAAGACAAAATTTTCCAAAAACTCCTTGGGGGGTGGGGAGGGGGTTGGTAGTTTCTTAAAATTACAATATTCTATAACTTTTCTCATGAAAAAAAACTATCATAAATCAATTCTGAACTGGTTTCTTTTTCTTAGCTCTAAACTTAGCCTTAATTTTATCATCTGTTCTCCTATTATGGAGATGTCTTACATATGGAAAACAACTTGTTTTCCAGAAAGTCACCAAACTTTGCAACTTTACAGTCTTCTCTTTTGTGTTTCAAATCTTATTTTTCTTTATTACTATTATTATATTGATTATTTTTTGAGACGGGGTCTTACTATGTAGTACTAATTAGCCTAGAACTCTCTATGTAGACCAGGCTATAAAAAAGAAAAAGTTAAATATTTAGGGCTTTATGTTTATTTTGTCTTTTGAAATGTATCTCACAGAGCCCAGCCCAACATCAAACTTACTACAGAGCCAAGGATAACATTGATCCTCCTACCTTAGCCTCTTGAGTGCTAAGGTTCACCCTCTGTGCTGCTTTTATGAGGTACTGGGGTTTAAGCCTAGCGCATGCTAGGCAAGCACTCTACCAACTCAGCTACATCCTCCAGATCAACAATTAGTCAACAGTTAGTAACTATAAAGAGTCTTTTACTATGCCACCCGAGCACTTCATAAATACTAATTACATATTGGCCAGAAGTGTGTGCAGCTAGCCAGGGTAACTCAAATATTAAATACAAAAATAATGTTGCCACTCTCCTCCAAGTTATATAATTATTAATCTCAAAAATCAATAAACATGGACTGGAGATGCTCAGCTAGTAGAAGCACTAGATATTCTTCTACAGGACCCAGGTTCACTGGCTAGTTCCTACCAACATGACAGTTCAGAACCACCTGTAACTCCAGCTATAGGGATTCTTCTGAATTCCAAGGGCAAAAGGCACATGTGTGGTACACAAACATACTTGCATGCACAACACTCATACAAATGTTTAAAAAAAACCTGACATTTTTTAAAAAGATTTATTTACTTATTTTATGTATATACATGTTCTATCTGCATGTACACCTGCATGTAAGAGGGCATCAGATCACACTATAGATGGTTGACAGCTACCATGTGGTTGCTGAGAATTGAACTCAAGACTTCTGGAAGAGTGGGCAGTGCTGAGCCATCTCCCCAGCCCCAATACTATTTTTTTTTTAATTTCTACAAAATATATCTCAAATTTCTACATGATAATATGTACATATTCCTTAATAACAAAAACTAAAGTATTAAATGTCTTTGAGGACTAAAAAGCATGGGCAACTTATCAGTTACTGATGAATTCTTTCTCTAATTTTCTATGGAATCGACAATTATTTATTTATGTGTTTGTTTATTTTTGGTTTGGTTTGGTTCAGTTTTTTGAGACAGGGTTTCTCAGTGTAACAGTTCTGGCTGTCCTAGAACTTGGTTTGTAGATTAGGGTAGCCTCATAAAAAAACCACCTGTTTTTGCCTCCCAATTGCTGGGACTAAATGCCTACACCAACACACTGAGCTGAGAAAGTAATTTCAAAAATACATTTTAAAAATCTGAACAGCAGGCTGGAGAGATGACTCAGAGGTTAAGAGCACTGGCTGCTCTTCCTGAGGTCCTGAGTTCTCAGCAACCACATGGAGGCTCACAACCATCTATAATGAGATCTGGTGCCCTCTTCTGCCATGCAGACACACATGCAGGCAGAATGCTGTATACATAATAAATAAATATATCTTTTTAAAAAATGTAAACAGCACTTTCCATATTGCTTGTTACAGTCAATAACTCGAAAGCTGTATGTAAAATTTCAAAACTGTTTTAAAAGTAAGGATTGTATTTTACACTTTATTTTTGCTTCCTTTTTCTTGTTGTTTTGGTTTAATGTTTGTTTTTGAGACAGGGTTTCTCTGTGTAGCCCTGGCTGTCCTAGAACTCACTCTGTAGACCAGGCTGGCCTAAACTGAGAGATCCACCTGCCTCTGCTGCTACCACAAAAGAATGTTTGAAAACTTCTGTTTTTTTAAATACAGGCATAATCACAAGATAAGACACAGAACACATTGCTTTAGGAACTATAATCTGAAAGACAATAAATTAAATTTTAAATTTCTAGTTGGGTTTTTCCTCATGAATTAAGCTGACTCAGTAACTATGACTACCATTATTTTTCACTTTCCTAATTATTAAATGTGAAATATCACAATTACATATTTTGAGCTTAGGCTATAGTTCTGATAGTAGAATACTTGCTTATTAACATGCACAAAGCCCTGGCTTCAACCTCTGGCACTACATCAATGGGGCATGATGGCATAGGCCTGTGTAATCTCAAGGCTTGAAGGAAGCAGAGGTGGGAAGAACAAGTTCAAGGTCATCATTTGCCACACAGCAAGTTTAGGCCAGTCTAGGATACATGAAATTCTGTCAAGAGGAAAAAAATAAACAGAGTTGGGCTGGAGATATGGCTCAGCAGTTAAGAGCACTGACTGTTCTTCCAAAGGTCCTGAGTTCAATTCCCAGCAACCACATGGTGGCTCACAACCATCTGTAATGAGATCTGACACTCTCTTCTGGTGTGTCTAAAGACAGCTATAGTGTACTTACATATAACAATAAATAAATCTTTTAAAAAAAGAATAAACAAATTAAAAAAAAATCAGAAGTTCAGAGTCACCCTCTGTCTCATAGCAAAATTATACATTTGAGGCCAGTGAGGTGGCTCATTCAATGGAAGCACTGGTGACCAAACCTGAAGACTTGACTTCAATGCCTGGTGGAAGGAAAAAAAAAACAACTCCCAAAGGTTGTCCTGATTTCTACAAATGCACCGTGGTATGTGTGTACCCACACATGTACACGCATGTGTACACACACACATAAATTAAGCTTTTAACTTACAAATACATTTTTACACAGTATTTTTACACTTGGGTAAGGTATAATGATAAATTTTTTATTTTGTATGTCTTATCACAATATTTTTTTCTTTTTTATACTTATGCTTCCTTTAGGAAAGAAAACCCAGCAAATTAAGGGAGGGAAGAAGGACTAGAGAGAAAACAGAGAAGCTGGCTAGCCTTAATCTGATTTGTAGAGAGTCCTAAAAGACAAAAGGGATGACCCTGGCATCCTTCTATATGTCAGCCACATACACAGGTCTGTCTTCTGAAAAGATCTGAAACACCTGTGTCTGATTTTTTCACATAGTACAAGGAAAAAAAATATGTCTTTCATCTTATTCCTGAAGACTACTTTCATCACTATCACTAGAAATGTTCCTTTAATGCAAAGTCCTGGCTACCTCAGGAGACCTGACAGGAGGGATCTCCCCAGTAGGGTCCCTGAAGGGAGATTTCCCTAAAAGAGGGTTTTCAATGACATGTCACCCTGGGCCTACAAGGTTGAACTGAGCCATCAACTTTCTCTTCCCCAATAACCCTCATCATGAGCAGCCAGTACAGAATAATTTTTAAATCTAAGATGCTTTCTATCTTACCAGTCATGGTTGTCTGGCTGCCCATTTCCACAGATAAAACTAAAAAGAAATGAGTTTTAAACAACGCTTGGTTAGACAACATAACCATGACTAAGAATATGAATATGACTATTAAGAAAACACACAAAAGTCTACTAGTAAACAGATTTTTGGCAAAGATGATAAGCAACTCGGTAAAAAAGGAAAAATACTTTTCTTTCTTTTTTTTTTTAAAGATTTATTTATTTTTTTGTGTGTATGAGTACACCATTACTATCTTCAGACACACCAGAAGAGGGCATCAGATCCCATTACGGATGGTTGTGAGCCACCATGTGGTTGCTGGGAATTGAACTCAGGACCTCTGGCAGAGCAGTCAGTGCTCTTAACCACTGAGCCATCTCTCCAGCCCGAAAAATACTTTTCTTAAAATAGTAGTAGTAGTAGTAGAATAGTAGTAGTAGTAGTAGTAACAATAATAATAATAAAAATAATAATAATAATACTGAGTAGTCTGAGTAACTAGTCATGTGGAGGAAAAGAGAAAATCAGCTTCAATCCCTAACTCACATCACACACTAAACTAGGTAAAATGTACTCTAGACCTATATATAAATGTTAAATCATAAAGATTCTAGGATTCAAAACAAAAGAGGGTATTTCCATCCCATAGGTCTAGGCAACAATTACTTGGGCAGAAAAAAAGCAATAACCATTTTTAAAACTGGTCAAAAATAGACATACTACATACAGACTGAGAAAAAACACAAAACAAATTTCACAGCATTCCCTTTGTACACAAATTGATTTCTACGTCTAGCACATAAAAACTTGTATGACAGCCAAACTTTTCAAAAGGGCAAATACTCTTAACAGATGATCCACATATATTTATATATAAATAGCCAGTATGTGTGGTAATCATCAGGATATGCAAATTACAAAACAATGAGCTACTACTACTCACAACAGAAGGAGTTTTTTGTTTTGTTTTTTTCTGATGTTAGGAAAGCTGTGGAATAACTGGAATCTTCCCTCCTATATTGTTGGCACAAGTGTAAAATATAAAATAGTTTAACTACTTTAAAAAGATCTGGTCATTTCCTAAAAAGCAAATATACATATATCCTATGACACAGCAATTCTACCTCATTATCAACCCAAGAGAAATAAGAGAAAAAAGTCCTTACAAAGACTTAACACTAATTGCTTATAACAATTTTTTAAAGGCAAGATTTCACTATGTAGCTGGGGCTGGCTTGGAACTCACTCTGTAGACCAGGCTGGCCCCAAACTCATAGAGATCTGCCTGCCTCTGCCTTCCGAGTGCTGGGATTAAAGGTGTGCACCACCGTGCCCAACTTATAACATTTATTAAATTTATTTATATTTATATTATAAATAGTTCAGCAAGTACTTCCTAGCCTGACAAACTGGAGCTAGATCTTGAAATCCTCATAGTAAGAGAGAATCAATTCTCAAAAGTTTTCTCAGCTCCCTACCCACATACCCACAATAAAAAAAACTTTAAAGCAACTTATCTGTATATTCTAAATATCCACCTCCTACTTCACACAAATGAGTAAGTACAGTCATTTTTCATCTTTTATTTTATTCTATTTCATTTTTATTACATCTTCAAAATAGTCTCAGACATTACTTATGAGGAGTGAACACATGCAACTGTATCTTAATTGGGTGAAGAACTAGCATTAATGGCAAGAACCTAAGTACTGTGACAAATATTTTCATGATCTGGGGTCATAGCCTTGAGGCAGACACTTGCCTACACATGCAAGGTCTTGAGTTTAATATCCAGAATTACCAAAAATAAATTTCTGTACAGTACTATTTTCATATAGTTACTGACAGGTACCAGTTTTAATAGATGTTTCTGGGGCCAGGCAGATGGCTCAGCAGTTACAGGCAGCTGCTGCCAAGCCTGACAGCCTTAGTTTGATAACTGGAATCCACATGGTGGAAGGAGAGAACTGACTCCTGTAAACTGTTCCCTGACCTCCATACCTGTGCCATGACACAAAACACACCACCCAACACACACACACACACACACAGAAATGTAAATTTCAATTTTTAATTGGTATTTTGTTTTTCAACCCAATGAAATTGTAAATAAATGTTTGATCACCTTTACCCATTCACAAAAACCTAGGTTCTATATAGTTACTACAGCCACATACTCTTTAAAAGAACAAGCAAAATCCCAAAGCATAAACCTTAAGACATTTCTCCAGCATACTTATTAGTTAAGTAAAACACATCAGGCAAGCAATGTGAGGCTCTCTGACAGCACAGGAATTTACTCAAAGGTTATCACTTAAGATCCTCCCTTAAAAATATTTCAAAATTACTGACCTTCAAAAAAGGCTCAGCAGATAAAGGTACTTACAAGTCCACAAGCCTGACAACCCCACGACCTGAGTTTGATCTCTAGAATCCACATATGAGAGAATCAACCCCACACATTGTCCTCTGACCTCTACACATGGCAAGGAAAATGCCCACACTCAAATACACAAGATAGATTTTGTTTGTTTTTTTAATTTCAGAAGCAAGTATCTCTCAAAACTATTTTTATATATAATACCAAGCGGCTCACAATCTGCAGCTTCAAAAGTTGCATATTTTAGAGACAAATAAAGTAAATAGCCTCTGCAGAGAAACAAGATAATGCAGGACACTGATAGTGTCCTGAAATTCAGCCCTATATATGTTTGACAATGATTAGTACTTATGACAGCAAACTCAAAACAATAATTGCATCCACTTTAAAACTGTAATAAGAAATATCTAAAACAAAAAATCATTTCCTGTCTCAAAGAAAACATAAAGCTAGCAAAAATGTGCCAAATGCACGTAGGAGAAGTAAAATGAGTGTAAAGATGTACCATACATTAGACTAAAACTTTACATGTTATCTTGTGTAACTTTTTTTCCTATGAATGGTTTGCCTAGCCTACTGAAAACGTGTTATAGAAAATTCTGGTTATGTTTCATCATCACTTGCCATATTTAGCAATCCAATGGTGCTTTCTAAGCTTTTTGAATACAGTAACTAAATTTCAGGTTGTTTGTATTAGACTATTAGAGGTGTACTGTTTTCTAGAATAAAGCCAAAAGAAATGTAATGTTAAATAAAGCAATGATTTAATTGTAAAAAAAGCTCATAGCAAGATTTCAAATCTTTAGAGTGATAACAGTTATTATTTTGTGAGCATTTTTAAAAATATAATTTTAAAAGTAGTATCAGTTTAAAGACAACAGAGTTACAACCTGGAGGTATTAAAAGGCTGTGAGGATGCATAGCAGTGATGACTGGCACAGCAGTGAATACATATAACATCACCCAACTGTGGACTTCAATATGGTTTAAGTGGCAAGTTTTATGTATACTACTACTACAATTAAAATTTTACCATGACCAAAGCAATTTGGAGAGAAAAGGTTTCTTTGGTTTACAATTCCATACTACATAGTTCCTCATCAAAGGAAGTCATGATAGGAACTCCAAAGAGGCAGAAACCTGCAGGTAGGAGCTGATACAGAGGCCATGGAGGGGTGCTGCTTACTGGCCTGCTTCCCATGGCTTGCTCAGCCTATTTTCTTATAGAACCCAGGACCACCAGCCCAAGGATGGCACCACCAACAACGGGCTGGGCCCTCTCGCATCAATCATTAAGTAAGAAGATACCATAACTCTAGCTTGTGTCAAGTTGGCATAAAACCACTCAGCACATAATTCATTCTAAAACTTCATGATAAAATTTACATAACTTAGATATTATTCTAACTTTAACGATGTTTTCAACTTTTATGAATGTGCAACAGAGGCACCAGGAAGCTCACTTTAAAGGAATATACAGCAGTTTTTGACTTAGTAACATTTGCTGCACTCTAGAATAACACCTGTCCTGATTCTCAATGACATGTAATCAACTAAAAGCAGCAATAAGCCTGCTGTCAAATCAGCATCTGGTGTCAACCCTCATAAGGGTAATATGTCACCTTAACAAATGTGGTGTATTAAGCACTCAATGAAGGAACTGTTATTGATCACGTGTAATAATTTAGGTAATATTTTAATAAAACAAAATATTCATGTCAAAGGTATAAACAACTTGGTTCCAAGCTCAAAATGACCCTAATAATAATAATAATTAACATCACTAACAATACTAGAGATGACTGTGAAATGTAAAAACATTTCTATCTGAGATTGAGAATGAACCTGGTGAATACTTGAGATTTACAGAGACTATTTTTAACTGAACTTTCTGGCCTAGGATCAAAGTTTTGCTAGCAAAATAGCAAAGTGAAAATGCTTGCTGGCAGTGACGCTGGAGAAGCTTTGCTTTATCTACAGAAAAGCTATGACCTCCAAGCAAATAGTCCTAAACTGAAGACTTCCAAAACACGTTCCCACAGGAACCCCTACCAAACAAAAAACATACTCTCTCCCCAAAAGAGTCAAAATCTCTATATTTACACATCCTATAGAGCGATACCCACACTCTAGTCAGTTCCTGCACTGTGGCCAAACAGAACTGAGTCACTCTGCAAATGATTCCAGAAACCTCAAAGGATAACCAACGGCCTCAGAAGAAAAGTTAGTCAGTGGAAAGGGAGGAGACAGTTTTTCTCATCACAGAGTCACTAGGCTTCTCCTAGCAGGGCTCAGAACTGACATGCTTTCTGGCCAGAATGCCTGTTCACCCACCCTACATCTAATCTAGCCCTCCAGAGCTAATAGCCAGAGTATCTTTTTTCGACTTCTCAGGATACATGTTCACACCACTTTTTCCCATAAATGCACCTCTAGCTGCACACTAATCAAATTCGTTTGCCAAACATAATCGCTTCCCTCAACATGACCAGAAGTATACCAGCATTCTACATAGCATTTACTGTAAATCGTGTTCTTTTCTTAATCGAGCTCAAGCCAGCAGCCTTTCCCAAGGCTCTCAATTTGGATTCTGAATGCTATGGGAAAGACAAGATGAAGGGGAGAGATTTATTCCATTCTACGATTCAGACTCATTTCTTGGCTTCAGAGCAACAATCTCCGGAAATTTAATTTACATAAATTCAAATGCACTAAATAGCTACTATGGAATGTCCAAGAGCAACTGAAAGCAGCAAACTTGAGCTGCTGGGTTCCCAGATTCCTGAGGAAGAAGAGGACCAAGTGAGGGCAGCTCTTTGTCATATGCCCCAGGTGGTACTCCCAATAGGGAGAGCGTCGGGTTTCTTTCTCCCTCGATTTCACCCTAGCTCCCACACTGCGTGACACTTTGAAATTGGGTAGCCTAGTGGAGGAAGCACAGCCAATCCTCCACCTTTCCGCCCCAAACCGACTGGGTAGGCGGGAAGGAGACCAAGGGTGTTTCCTCCCCGCGCGCTCCAAGAACGGGGGCGGCCGAGATGACACTCGCTCCACAGGGAGGTGGACCCGAGAATCCCAGGTGGGGGTCTCCACGCTGGAACCTGGGTCTCCAGCTCCCCGAGCAGCCGGAAGCTGGGCGGGTGGGCTAAGGGGGGGGGGGGGAGGAGGAGGAACCAGGCAGGACAGGGAGTTCCCTACCTAACCCGCACCTACCAGCAGACTCTCCACGTTGATGGGCGATCGAGGGTCTCGGATGAGCGCCTCCAGCTTCCTCTGACGGCCCGCGCCCGCCCCGTCCCCGGGCGCGGCCTCGGGGGCGCCGGGCATTTTCCCCGTCGGCGGAGGCCGGCTCATGCCGCTTCGCCTGGCCTAGCGCCGCCCGCGGAACCTCCGCCCGGGCCCGCCGCGCGCCGCTGTCTGAGGAGCCGCCCGGCCGGGCCGGGATCAGCAAGGCACACGGCGTCCCCGCCCCTCAGCCGCACGCGCGCCGCCCGGCCCCGTAGCGAGCTCGCCAGGACCCGGCGGGCGGGAGCGGGGAAGGGGCGCCCGCGCCGCACCGCCCCGCCCTCGGGACTCAGGCCGCTAGGGCCGCCGCCCGTCCACCCGCATATCGCCGCCGGCCGCCTCGCGCGCCCACAAGCCCGCTCCCCGTCACACGCAGTCCGAGACGCGTCCCGACTCGGCCGCGCGCCGCCGCTACCCACAAGCCCCTCCGCCCGCGGCCGGCCGCGCGCGGCCCCGCCCCGCCCACCCCGGCGCGGTCCCGCGGCACGCCCCGCCCCTGGCCTCCGGCCACGCCCCGCCACCGAGCTGAGCGGTCGAGCTTCTTTTCCGTTCCCGCCTGGCTAGTCTCTCTGCCTCGTCGGGACCGACCCCGGGGCCGGGAGGCGGGACGGGTGGCAGCGCGGTGCCCCGTGGTCCCCGTCGTGTGTCCCTCCTCCTTCCCCCCACCCCCCAATCGCCCGCCGGACCCAGAGGCCTAGTTGACGTCCGCGCCCCCCGCCCGCTGTGTCCCGCTGACTCAGCGCGCAGCTATGCAAACCACGCCGAACTGCAGCGCCGGGGGTCAGCGCCCTTCCCAGGCCTGGTGCGCCTGGGGCCTTGGCCTGGGGCTCCCAGGGGGGCGGGGAGGCCGCGCCCCTAGCCCGCGCTAGAGTGTGGGACTCGTTTGAATCCCGTTGAGTCCCGGGGCTGGGAGGCCTGGAGGAGTTGCTTCTGCCTCCAGGACTCAAATCCTAGGTTCTCCGAAACCTTTGTGCCCTTCCCTGATCAAGGTGTCCGCCTAGCCTTAGACCTTAGACACTGGCCAGGCGGAGGGAACGGGAGGGCAATAAGGAAGCTCTTCTGCATTCGCGAGGCCCTTGCTTTGGAGAGTGAAGGAGAGGGGCTGCTTCTCCGCATTCCTGCCCTCTAGCTGCCCCCGAGCCATTGGTCAGATCCTCTCAGGGCGCAATCTGAAAACTATGTGCCAAGAGCTATAAAACTGTTCACAGAGCCCCTTTGACCCAGTAAGGCCATGTAAGGAAGTCCAAGTGTAAGGAAATGATCCGAAGAGAGGAGGACTTTGCGTGAAGATGTTTACAGCAGGGCTATTCAGAATGTTCGCAATCACTAAAGCTCTGGGAGTGGACCCAATCTTCCAGCAGCCGAATAATCCAAACAAGCTCTTGTCACATACACGGGAAGAATCCTGCGGGTATTGCAGGCCGGTTGAGAATAGGGAAAATGTACCGGAAGTGAAAAAATGCAAAGGGGATTATGAACACTTTGAAAGGAGCAGCTAAACAAATGAGAACACACTTGCTCCTAACTGAATGGAATTTTTTCCCCACTTCTAAAGATGACAAGTGGAGTGGTGGCCTCCTATGTCTTTAATCCCAACTCTGGGGAGAGACAGAGTCAGGAGGGTTTGAGGCCAATCTAAGTCTAGAGAACCGAGTTCCTGAACAACCAGAGCTACACAGAGAAAACCTGTCTTGAAAACAAAATGCTAAAAAGCATATTGAATTTCTAAATTTGAAAACCTGTACTTATGGATGGGTCATTCTAAGAGAAGCTACAGTGTAATGCCCCTAAATAGTAGGGTGTAAAGCTTCCTGGGGGTGTCAAGGTAAATCTGCAGGTAGGTTTACAGCCCTGGCTTGGCCCAAACTGCATGCCCTTCACCCAGCACGGGTTCCAGGAATGTCTATCCTTCTGGGGAGAAGCCACTCTGACTTGGATTAAGTCAGGAAGAGGCCCTTGATGACTCAAGAGAACCCTTTCTCTTATAGATAATAAAACTGGCCTCTGGGTCAAAAAAAAAAAATTAGTTCTTCAAGCCTGTAGGTGAGTTTACTTCTTCATACCTCCACAGACCCAAAGCCAGGAGAGTAGAGCCAGCTAACCACTCTTTCCACTGATGCACTGGAGCATGATAATTAGATAATCATTATAACAGATCTTACAAGTCCTTTTTCCTGGTGTTAGTATAATGGGCTTTCAAAAGGAACATTGTGATCTTCCCGTTACAAATTAATTTTGAAATGACTTGGCTATATGTTTTTATGGACTTTGGTGGAGTAGCCATGATCTCAAGCCTTGGAGACTTTGTTGTAAAAGAACAGCAGTGCCCTGGTATGGTGGTCCACCTCTGTAATTCCAGCCCTGAGAAGGTAGAGGCAAGAGAATGGGGATGGGGGAGGGTGTTGAAGGCCATCTTTAGCTACATAGAATGTTTGAGGACAGCCTAGTCTCAAAAATAACTAAAATAGGAAGCTAAGACGATGGTTCAATGAGTAAAGTGCTTATCATACAAGCATGAGGGCCTGATTTCAATCCCTGGCACCCATATAAAAAGTCTGCCACATACCCATAATCTCAGTGTTGGGGAGGCAGACACAGCAAGACTCCTGAGGCTGGCTAGCCAGCCAGATGAGCCAAATTGAGGTTCCGTGACTGTATCTTAAATAAAGAAATAAGCAAAGCAATTGAGAAAGACACCCAATGCCTGACCTCCACACATACCAGCGCACACATGTAAATGTGTATCTAAATATATGCATGCATACAAGCACACACAAAATAAATAAATAAATAAATAAATAAATAGAACAGTAGTACTCAACAAGATATACAAACTTCTACAGACAGCCATTAGGTACAGAAAACTTGGGGAGGGGGCTGATGTGATGACTCAGCACAGAGGACCCCAAATCTTCCTAATGCTATGACACTTTAATAAAGTTCATGTTGTGGTGACCCCCAACCATAAAATTATTTTTGCTGTTTCTTCATGACTGTAATTTTGCTACTGTTATGAATCATAATGTAAATATCCGATATGGGACCCCTGTAAAAGTGTCATTTAACACTCAAAACAGGTGGAGACCCACAGGTTAAGAACCAATGACTCAGCTGGTAACTCTGGGGACAAATGCCTGAGCTACCTGCTACTACCACATGTTACCTGTGTGATCCTGAGTCAGTTACCTCACTTCCTAGTGTCTTAGCGTCCTGATGGCTGACTGGCCCATCATTGTAAATGTTTTCATGCTGGGTGGTGCTGGCACATGCCTGTAGTCCTGGTGCTGGAGAGGCAGGCAAATCTCTGTGAGCTCCAGGACAGCCAGGGCTACAACAAGAAATTTTATCTCTAAAAGCCAGATTAATAATAAAAATGGTAATAAATAATAATAAAATGTTTTCATGTTGCTATTGCTATTCTTGTTCTTTTGTCTTTGTGTGGAGATGTGAATGAAACTAATTCCTTAAAAGCAGATTATTTAACAAAACAGCCTTTAAAGCCACAGCTACTGCAAAACTATCCTTTAAAACTGCTGTGGGCTGGCAAGGAGCTCAGTGTGCAGGAGAGTCTGCCTCAAAAGTCTGCTCAGATCCCAAGAACCACAGCTACAGAACTGTCCCCTAATCTTCACATGTGTGTTGTGATATATATATATATACACACACACATGCGTGCGCACATACACACACACACACACACACACACACACACACATGTACACACACAATAATCGGTTCACGGCATCCATGCTTACACTTTTGCCATTACAAAGTAGTATATTTTGCCAATACAAAGTATTATAAATGTTTTTAATTTGTCAATTAAAAAATTAAACACATTAGCATACCATTTCCTTTTGCATTCTCTTAATTGCTATTGGACATGAGTATTTTGGATGCCCATTTCTTCTCTAACATTGCCTGTTTGCATCTTTTGTTGGCTTTTCCTCTTCCCTAGTGGTTTGTGGCAGTTCCTTAGCATTGAGAATGCCCCTCCTTGTTACAATATATCCTTAAAATACATTACATTTTGTGAAGATTTTCTCTCAGGTTTTGGCTTTTCTTTCTGGGTTTGGGGATCACAAACATTAATCTTTTTCAGCCAGTCAAACCTATGAAGGCTTTTCTTTACAGCTTCTGGATTTTGTGTCTGGGCTGGGGAGGATTTCAGATCCAGGGTTTAGTTCACACAGAAGAATGAATTTGCAAGAGGTTAGGAGGAGTCGACGGCTTCCTAATGATACCAACCCAGTTCCTTCCAGATAGACCTTCAGAAGTCTCCCATGCACTTGCTCCTCCTCATGGTACCTTTGTTTCCTGCCACACCTCAACTCTCCCATCCTGTCTCCTTTTTAAACACTGAGTTTCAGGTGTCCTGGTTGAAGATGAGTCAAGCAAGAATCTGCAAAGATATTTGTTCTATTCTAAGGAAGAACAACGGGGAATAAAGACAGGCCTGTGAGTGACTAGGGATTTATAACTAACCTCTCCAGGATATAAAGCTGCCCTCCACTTCTGTCCTATGTCTCCATATTTCTACCCACTGTAAGTGACTTGTGTTGATTTATTATCTTCCCCATACTTCTGACACATCATGATCTAAAGCGAGGATCCAGGATCTCCTTCTTTTATTTACTGAAGGACCACATCCTCACTTCTAGTTTTTAATGTGAAAGATCAGTCTCTTCCCCAAGAATAACTCCCTTCAGCTCCAACTTTGCCCAATACATCCTACAAAGGGCTGTTCAAGAACGTGTGTGTGTGTGTGTGTGTGTGTGTGTGTGTGTCCCTTGTAATTACTTGTGTAATGATAATAGTTACCTTAAGGGTTTACCATATGGTAGGCAGTATGCTTCATAGAAATTATCTTAATTTCCAAAACAGTCTTTTGCCAATGCTATTTTACAGGTGATGTCATAGAGACTGAAGTGTTTGTTACTGCAATGAGTCACTGAGGGGATGGATGGATGGATGGATGGATGGATGGATAGATGGATAGGTGGGTAGATAGATGAAAACAATGAACTATGAGTGGTCCAGGCACTACCAATAAAACACACAATTTTTCCCACCTTGCTTCACACTGAAGGATTCAAGTTGGATCCCTGCCCTAAGATGCTTATGCCCCACCTAAGGCAGACTTAATAACAGAACAAAGGCATGAACTCTCAGTGCAAAGGGGTCATTATTTTTGTAAACTCCACTACTATAAAGGGTACAGGTTTAAAGGTTTATGAAGTCGAGCTTCATCCTAAGGCTCATTCATGGTTCTGGTAATAACTCCCATCGTGAATGAGAAACTCGCCAAGCCCTCTGAGTCACTGTCCTCATCCACAAAGCAGGAATAATGAAGCGTGGTTGTCATTAAGGCTCCTTAAGATCTCTAGATGAAAGATACAGTGCTCATCCGGAGACAGCTTCTTCCCCAGCCTGCCATGCGATGACTCCCAGGGGAGAAGGAGCTGTGTGGGGCTCTCACACCTATCCTAAGAGGGAAAAGGCAGGTCACTCTGAAAACAGACCTGTAGTGTCTGAGAGTAACCATGCTGTCAAGAAATATCTGGGGTCCTAGTCTTGATATCCTTGCCAGCATTCCCTTTGTCCTCATTAGTGAGATAGCCACAGGTCCAGGATGCTTTGTGCGAGTTCTCTCCCCTCACCCCCAACCTTGGGCCCCCGCTAAGATCTCAGAAGAAAGCTTGAGCCTGGACTTGGGGCTTCCTACCAGGAATTAGGGTCCCCTCTTTGTTTTCTTCTAGTCCTCCTAGCTTTCCCTCAAAATGGAGCAGGATTGTTTCTTCCTTGTTTGGAGAAACTGATTCCCACAGTCACAGAGGGCAGTTTCTTACCTTCTTGTTCCTGTCAAGCCCTTACCCCTCCCTCTCCCACCAAACTCGAAGTCCTCCTCACCTGGCCCTGCTCCTCCTCCCCTAACACCTCCTGTTCTTTGAAATGAAGGACTTAGCTCTTCTGAGTTCTCAGGTTCCCATGCCCTGTTACTTTTAAAAGAATGTTTAGCAAGGTGCTCCAGGTGCACAAGTGAGACCATGGAGTGCCCTTTATTATAGATAGGCAGATGCCAGAGTCTTGTGGGCAGCCACCATGATTTTCAAGTTCTCGTGTTCCAGGGGAAGAAATCACACATGAGTAGTAGAAACAGGGACATTTTCTTTTTTCTTTTTTTGGGAAGAGGGGTGGGTTTTTTTGTTACTGTTTTGTTTTGTTCTGCGTTTTGTGTTTTGTTTTGTTTTGTCTTGTTCTTTGTTGTTTTGTTGTTGTTGTTGTTGTTGTTGTTGTTGTTGTTGTTCGTTTTTTTTGTTTTTTAAGACAGGTTTTCACTATGTAGCCCTAGCTGTCCTGGAACTTGCTCTGTAGATCAGGCTGGCTTCAAACTCAGAGATACGCCTACCTCTGCTTCCTGAATGCTGGAATTAAAGGCATGTGCCACCAATGCCCAGTTTAAAGGACATTTTCTGAGGAGTGCACTCCCAAGGGAGTAAGAAGATCAGTGACACCTGTACAGGCCCAGTGGGATGGAACACTTAAGTCACGAGTACAGCATGCTTCTTTTTCTCACATTTTGTTACATGTTGGCCTTGGTGAGAAGGTGGAGGGGAAGGATCAGGAAGAGATATGACAAGGGCTCTAATCTTTGTCTCTTCCAACTGGGTCTTTCCTATGCTAGTTTAAAAGAATATTGGGAGGGGGGGCTGGTTGCCTGAATGAACAGATGTGTACCATGTGTATGCAGTGCTCTTGAAGGCCAGAAGAGGGTGCTGGATTCCCCTGGAACTGGAGCTACAGACGGTTGTGAGCTGCTCTGTGGGTGCTGGGAACTGAACCTTGTCCACTGGAAGAACAGCCAGTGCTCTTGACAGCTGAGCCATTGCCCCAGGTTTCATATGCTAATTTTGACGTTAGTCTTCTGCTTTAGTCTCCTGTTATGCCACGTTTCATGCTATTCTGCCCTATGTTTCATCTCCCCCTGGTTCTTCCCAGTTTTCATGATGGAAATGAGAAGGTAGGGAGGGAATGAATGGGAAAATGAGCAATGACTAGAGAGGTAGTTTGCAGTTTTGTAGGACAGCGTACAGAGTGAGTGGAAAGGAGACGGAAGATATCCTGAAACTGTCCAGCTGCAGTGATATCAGATAAGCCCTCCTGATGTCACACAGGTCTCTCCAGCTATACCTCCCATTGACCTTACAAGCATGTGCAGTAAGAGTCCTAGATGTGACTCCATACAACTTGGGCAAAAATCCTCAGAAGTAGGGTGACAAGTCAAGAAGGAGGTCAAGGTGGAAGGAAGGCAGTTAAGGAATGCATAGACTACTAACGCATAGACTACCATCTCTAATGAAGTGGTTTAGGATCATGATTAACTAAAAGCCTGCCAATCTTACAAAGGGGGAAGGCATTGGAGATTAAGTGGAGGCTCCTTAGTACATAGAGATGTAATCGGTTTCCGTGAAAGCCTGTCAAATTATATAATGAGGAGCCACTTTGTACTTCCCATCTTTAGAGTGGCATTTTGATGGCTGAGGATGCCCTTGTGATATTCCATTGACTGCTTTGGCCTCCAGGGAGTAAACATAGAAGAAGCCAGCCTGCTGGTAACCCAGTCCTGCAGATGAGGGTATGGGCAGGTTGCTTCTCTAGCCATGAAAAATAGGGGTAAATATCCTTTTGATAGAACCACAAAAACTTCCTTTCAGATCGCATGCACCCTGCCTGGCTGTGTCAACTGACTCATCTCTCTCTCTCTCTCTCTCTCTCTCTCTCTCTCTCTCTCTCTCTCTCTCTCACTTTCTCCTAGGATATTCATGGGGGACAAAGAGAAAGGTCGTGCTGTGTCAGTGTACTAAGTCCACACTCACACTTCCCAGCAGCCCATGGGCTTCAGCACTGTTTTCTTTCCTTTATTCACTCACTTACACTCAAAAGTTGAGTGCACACTGGTGGCCACAGAGCAGATTCTCTCTGGATCTTTATTAGGCTTGTGATCCAAGAGAGGGACAGGTATTCAGTGGTGATGGTCTCTCAGCCAGGCAACTAGGAGTGGATCCAGTAACCTTGTTGAGCTTTCCCTCTCATCTGCAGACATAGTATTAGAATTCCAATCAGAAAGCACAGGAGAAGGAGTGGTGTAAACATCCAAGTATTGTGTTCTCCCTCTCTCCCTCTCTCTCTCTCTCTCTGTCTCTCTGTCTCTCTCTCTCTGTCTGTCTGTCTGTCTGTCTGTCTCTCTCTCTCTCTCTCTCTCTCTCTCTCTCTCTCTCTCTCTCACACACACACACAAAGACACAGACATACATGGACACACATACAGAGATAGAGAGAGAGGGAGAGAGAGTAAGCAATCTGTCTTCTCACAGCCAGTTTGGTTCTGTCTGGTTCCAAGTCTGAGTTGTGTCCTGAACGTGAGCAAGAGAAAGATGGGCTGAGTACTTCCCGGTCCCCATCAGTGAAGGAAAACAACCTTTACTTAACGTTCAAGTAAATTGGCCCCTGGTTACTTTAATGCCCTTTCTATTTGTATATTTAGGCAACCAGTCCAAAGCTGAGAGCCAGTGGTCATGGCCACAGAACCAAACTTTCTTACCAGCATACCCACTGGCAGAGTTAGACAGCTGTGGGCTTCAAATCTCAGCGTTTCTTTCCCCACGTAGCAAGTAGGGAATGCATGTGAAGGAAAAGGTTAATTGTTGTCATCAGCTTGACACACAGAGCAGCAGCTGGGACTTGGCAGGCCAGATCTGAGAGCTGCAAGCCAGGGACACTGTTTCAGGGCCTTATACTCATGGACACAACACCAATCCCACAGCTTTAAGAAACCCTATCCCTTATGAGGACCCCACTTACACTCAAAGATGATTCGATTCAGTGATGAGCCCACCAACACTCCCTCCTAGCATCTTGGGAGTGACTGCTGTAGCTCTGTTTAGCCCAGGTCATTGTGGTTCTCAGCACATTTACAGACCAAAATGGGTCCAATGCTTCTGCGCATAGAAGGTTCTAGAGATGGGAGAGTCAAGGTCATAGTCTTCCTGATTTGGGATGGGCATCGAGATACACAGGTCGAGGCAAGAAGTGAGTGCAAGCTCAGAGTATCTGTTGCCATGAACGTAAGAACTTGGATCTTTCCTAGCTAGGTAAAGTAGGATATACTTGAAAGGCCTTGGGTGGGGGGTCTACAGGCAGAGTGAGTACCCCAGCTCCCCTGCTTTCTAGCTGGAAACTTCACTGGATGTTCTATTTACTTCAATACAATCTATTCACCTGTTGTCCAGGACTGGCCTCCAGCGGCCTGCCTTCCTGAGCTCCTGGTGGCTTGGCTTCTGGTTGGGCCCACTGAGGAGCGTCCTTGGAAAAGGGCTGAGGAACACATTTCCTCCCCTCTACTTGGGCTTTGTCTTCTGCAGCGGTTCTGTCCTCCCCTACCTCAACCCCCACAGGCCTACTCCTTTCTCCTTGGGTCAACACACTGCAGCCTCGCTCCTTCATAGGCTCCTTCCTCATTGTCACTGATGTCTGGGGGCCTGGACAGCCCATCTTCCTTTAATCTTGTCCATATCACTGACGATTCCAACATGGAAGCCACTTCTACCCTGTAAGTCAATTCTACTCTCTCTTGGAACCCACCCAGCTCACCCAGTTCCCCAGAGTCAGTACCTGGCCCACAAGGAATTGGAAACAATAGTAACACATGACATCTTGTCTGCTTGCTTGCTTGTTGTCTTTTGTTTAGACAGGGTCTTCGCATCAGCAAGGCTTGCTGGAGCCCTGGCTGTCTTTCAGTTCTTATTTTTTGTTTTGGTTTTTTTTCTTCCTTCCTTCCTTCTTTTCTTTTTTTTTCCCTTTTTAAAAAAAAGATTTATTTATTTTATGTATATGAGTACATTGTTGCTATTTTCAGACACACCAGAAGAGGGCATCAGATCTCATTACAGATAGTTGTGAGGCACCATGTGCTTGCTGGGAATTGAACTCAGAACCTCTGGAAGAGCAGTCGATTATCCCAACCACTGAGCCATCTCTCTAGCCCAAGATTTCTTTATTATTATATCTAAGTACACTGTAGCTGTCTTCAGACGCACCAGAAGAGGGCGTCAGATCTCATTACGGATGGTTGAGAGCCACAAGGTGGTTGCTGGGAATTGAATTCAGGACTTCTGGAAGAGCAATCAGTGCTCTTAACTGCTAAGCCATCTCTCCAGCCCCTTTCCTTCTTTTTTCTCTTTCTTTCTTTCTTTCTTTCTTTCTTTCTTTCTTTCTTTCTTTCT
>JADRCD010232413.1:0-42821 GCA_019843815.1 Montemys delectorum
CTATGATACAAACAATTCTCATTAAAAATTGGAGTCATTAGTCATTGATAAGGCAATATTAGATCAAAACAGCATCAAAACCCACAAGTACAAACACCAAATCATAGACAAGATGCTGGTCCTACCCTCTGTATCCAACTGTCCTTAGCAAGTGACTCATGGACCTATCTCACTAACTTCCTGCAGGTCTCCATTGAAACTCAGGGATCCTTCACTTTCACAGCATTATGCAGCAGCTTCTCAGGTCCTCCTCCTTTCTCAGGGCCTTTTTCTTGCTGTTATTGCAGTACTGCCACATGTTTTCTTGCCTCAGTGGCTCTCTCAAACCATAAAGGAAGAATTTCTTACCCACTTACTCTTAGATCTTTCCTGATCGTAAAGTCAGTTCGATGAGGACAACACCCCCAAATTGACTAAAAGCTTGGGTTGGAGCCTTACCCACTTGAACCACAGTAGCAGTGGATTTCATTGGGATGTTTTGTTTGCTTGTTTGGCTGGTTGGTTTTTTTTTTTTTAACAGAAACATATTTAGCCTTTCTTTTATATATTGGAAAATTAGCTAGATTGAGCCTTGCCTAGGATAGCACCACTCATATTATTCTAGTGAAGAAGAGAACATTTCTTTAATGGCACTCATCTTAAGAAACACAATTACTCTTTTACTATATGACATTACTGTAACATTAAGTTTTCTAGAAACAATTTTTGTCTCTCCAAACTACATTTTAATATTTTCTTCACCATTTGATGTTTTTAATAGTAAAATTACTTAAGATTTATCAGTGCTAACTGTTTCACAGCCTCAATACTTTATAGTTTTGAAATTTGTTTTTTAAATAAATTACTCAATTGCTGTTGCAGAAATTCTCAGGATTTTGATTTAAAAAATTAGCCATATTCCTTGATAAAACATCAAGTTATGTCAATATTCTCAAGTTCTGTTACTAATAGACTTTGCTTTTCTCTGAAACCTCATTAGCCAGTGTTCCATGGGTTCTGTTGTGTCAATGTTATTATCCTCTAGACTCTATCTACCTAGAGGGGCTCAAACAAATAAACAACACCAAACGTAAACGATCTGCTCCCTGACAACAACATGCCACCCTCTAGTACAACTTTTCTATCAGTCACTTTAATTATTATTATAAAATACAATTTGCAAAAGCAAGTTATTGAAGAAAGTGTTTACTTGAGGATCATAGGTCCAGAAGAATAAAAATTCATCATCATAAGGGGAATGCTTGGCAGCAAGCAGGCAAGGCAGCAGGAGCGGAAAGCTGAGCTCTCACTCCTCTACCATCATTTGGGAAGCAAAGAGAGTGAAATAGAGTTGGGTTGAGGCTATAAAGTCCCCAGTGCCCTTAGTGGCACACTTTCTCTAGCAAGGCTACAACTCCAAAAGGTTTCATAACTTCCTCAATCACCGCCAACTACTAGGAAAGATAATCAAAAGTTGAAAGACCTGAGTCTATGGGGGAAATTTTAATCAAACCCACACTTTGACTGAGGATAGGTACTTTTAGAGGTATCTAAACATTTTTATAAGTCATTCTGTGTTATAACAGATGCTTCAGAAGTATAATATAGAAATGTAATTGCTTTGTTATTTGTAGGATGTACCAATTCAAGTTACGGGATCATTTGGAAATCCTATGTTGGTGGTTGTTGACTTTCTTGTGTGATTGTCCAGTACAATCATGACTTTTTTCATGATGCTTATAGGGAGAATGAACTGCATATGTTACATATTTGGTTGAAAATAGGAGGTCATTAGACTCCTCTGTCTATCTTGGATCAAATCATCAAAACAAATATGTATAGTTTATTCAGTGGTTTCCAATTAAAATAGCATCATCACACTACTTCAAACTAAGCATGAAATTCTATAAAGATTTTCATTTCCACTCTTGTTTTTTATAGCATTTTTCAAGGCCTAAATATCATGCTGGTTTTCTGTACTCACTTTGAGATTATGTCCTGAAAGAAGGAAATATGATTGAATATGTATGTATTCATATATAGAAATATAAGTACAGTTTCTAGTATATATGTGTTCATGTTAATTTAAATTGATACACATATATATTTGCATTTATAAATGGTCATACAATTTACTCAAGAGTATAAAAGGTTACATTATATTTACATACATTGCTATTTATAAAGAAATTGGAGTACTCAACAACAAATTGAACAGTTATATTGCCCTGCCACCAAAGCTCAAGCACCATTGCAGAAGGCAGATTGGGAAGATTGCAGTAGTCAGCAATCTGAAAGGACTACAGTAAAAATGTCCTCTGGGCATGAGAGGACTGATGCACCCATGAACTCACAACAGCTGTAAGTATCGGCACAAGGCCTACACAAGATCCAGCCAGTCAGTCAACATTTTACCATAGAAGATGAAAGATCTCATGAGCCCCTGCCATACCTAGGGAAAAACGGATAGCTGACAACATGGTCCCTTGTTGCTCAACTCTGCTCCAGTGCCTCTCCCTAAACCTATAAATTTACAGGCAACACAAATTGGAATTGAACCCAGTAGATTATTTAAAAAGAAGAAAAATGGAGGTCATGATGTTTAAAGAAGGTAGTAAGGCAAAGGTGGCTGTGGGAGTTCCTTCAGTGATGAGTGCGAGGTGTAGATGATCAAAATATATGATATTTTCAAAGAACTGATAAACACGTTATAGTAAGAAAAAATTAAAGCGTAGCTGGATTGACAATAACAAAAATTCATAAATGTATTGATTCACTACGGTAACACAATGATATAAGAAATCTCTAGCTGAGTGTTGTGCTGTCATTTATTATTTCAGAAATTTGTAATTTTTGTGGGACTGGAACTAAGATGTTAAGACTTCTTGCTGTTATTTCTGAGGGCTTGCATTCAATTACTAGCACCAATATGGTGGCTTACAGCAATCTGTACCTTTCTTTCCTGATAATACAGTTACCTCTCTGTTTCTCCATGAGCACTATGATTTTCATAAATTTACATGCAGCCAAAAACTCCATACACACAAAATTAAAACACAAACTTCATAACTGTGCCAGCTTCGAATGAAAAACAGCATAATTAACAGTCTCTAAAAGAAATAGACTTGTTATTAGTTCTTCTACTCTTAATAATATTGCAGTTTATATATTTGCAAATACCCAATATCCAGAAAGTACTGATACACTTAATATGTGGTTCATTTGTATTGTTTCTGTCTAATGAGAAAATGCTCTGCATAGGAACTAGGATGAGGACTGTATACTTTTATTTGACTCAGTTCCTCTAGAACAGTGGTTCTAAGCCTTCCTAATGCTCTGATCTTTTAATACAGTACCTGATCTATGGTGACCCCAACCATAAAATTCTTTTTCTTGCTACTTCGTAACTGTAATTTTCCTACTGCTACAAATGTAACATGACTATCTGGGCTTAGGCAACACTTATAAAAGGGTTCTGTGAGGTTCTGTGAGCGCCAAAAGGTGTTAAGAACAACTGCCCTGGAATTTTAGTGAAGGCTCTTTTCTGACTTTCTTTTCTCTTTACACTGAAAGTCAGCTTGCTTTGTTTGCAGCTCACAGGGAGGTGATGCTTCAAGCATCAAATAACAGGCTGGGGTTAGTAATGTGGCAATCTAGGAGGCAATCTACGAATCAGCACATCTGTGTTGGTATTGGAACTCATACTTTGTCTAGAATGAAGTTGCTCTGTTTGTTTAAGCAGCCAAAAAAAATATTGCAGATCCCCTGAAGAAGCAGGAACAACATAAGGATAGTTACTTATCTTTTTCTCTCTGGCTGTGTACACTGAACTCTATACTTCTTCATAGACATTCTCAAAAATACTGGTTTATCAGTGTGTGGTTTGAATAAGAATGGCTCTCTAAAGCACATATACTTGAATGCACAGGGAGTTTGAGGTTTGAGAGATGTGGTTTTGTTGAAGTAGGTTTGTACTTGTTGGAGGAAGTATGTCATTGGCAGTGGGCTTTGTGCCAAGGCCATTCCCTACCTCTCTGCTTGTAGATTATAATGTACCTCCCAGCTACATCTCCAGCACCATGCACATCTGCTGCCATGTTCTCTGCCATGATGATAATGGACCAAGCCTCTGAAATTGTAAGTAAGCTTCCAATTGACTGCCTTCTTTTATAAGGGTTGCATTAGTCATGGTGCGTCTTCCCAGTAATAGAATACTAACTAAGACAATTAACTTATCATAATTGATTTTCTTAATAGATAACCCCAAATACAAACATTATTAATTATTCATTTTTCACTTAGTCCCTTTTGACATTGACTGCATGAAACAACATTTTGACATAATGTTTACAACTGCGTTTTATGACAAAAGCATCTTAAATCCTTATAGCATAGTCTGTTCAGTGATGAAGTCATTCTGACTTAGAACTGCATGAACTTTTTTTTTTATAAATCTACTCTGTAATCAAAAATGTATGTTCTAAATGCTTTCTACTTTATGTGTTTGATATAAGCTGCAACTAAGTTTCAAGATAAGAATTCCCTCATAGGAAACCTGGATAAAAGCTATTAATAGACTAACTAAAGAAGAGAGTGCAAATTATGGAAACTTCCTACATTTTACAAATTGTTGGAATATGCTGCATTATTAGCAGAATTTTTAGACTCTTCAGAAATGTAAGTCTAATTTGTTAGACTGCTCTTTTTAGAGTAATTTTAAAATAAAATGTTATTTTTAGCTCATATGATCCAGAGAAATTTTGCGACTGGTTCACAATTCTGTAGTTATTTAGTGATCACATATACATTCCTTCTTTTATTGACAATGGTTGTTAAGAATTTTGGAATGATTCATTTCTATGAAAAAATGTAGTGGGAACATCCAGATAGATGCAAGCCAATAGTTGGCTTGTCTGGGCAAGTAAGAGTATACCTCTCAGCTCTTTTTGAACAATTTGTTATGGAATGGTAGAATTTATTAAGTCATGCCAAATATTTTATAACTTTATCTGTCTTTCTTTTGATTTTCCTACTACTTTGGTTTGCATTAATAAAATCTTTTCAACCATATTAGTTCTGCACTGAACATAAATCTACTCAACAGAATAGAATTCATTAATTTTAAAGTGTATTTGAGTCATTTTAGTTACTGTGGCCTGGAAATAATTCATAAGTGTCAGACAATTGGTGTAAAACTGATGATCTACCATCAAGACATGCTCTATGCAGAGCAGTACTTAAAATTCATTACAGCTCCACCATACTGCTTAACATATTGGTATTAATTCATTAATACATAGAACACTAAATTGATAACATCATCCACATTTCTCACTGCATTCATCAGTATAGGTAGTTGTAGTTTATAACATGTCTGCTTTTGAGGGAAAACAAGAATGCTGTATTTCACGGAAAGTGAATTTGTCAAATTAGAGTGTGACATTATTTCAGCAAGCCTATTTCCATCCTGTTCTTAGCTTTGTAACTTTGGAAGATTTATTGTTTCAGTGATGATTAGGTAGAAATAGTAATAATCTCACAGAAAATGCAGAGAAGTGTATTAGCTTATGTAAGGTATGAGTGTGACAGCAAATTAGCGGCTTGAAGGAATGCCACTTCCGACTCTTGATCAGAGAGGGAAAAAGAGGTAGTATAATTATGAGAGGATCAAATATATATATATATATATATATATATATACACTCTCTTTGTGCTCTCTTAAAGCATCATAGCCCACCTAATTGTAGACATATAAAATTGGTTTGTTGTAGTAAAATATTTCTGTTCTGTGGGCAGATTAATACCATCTTTCTCATTTGAAATTATATTTGAATGCAGAATGTAAATATATTTTGTATAATGTAGCATGTGTTGATGGAATGCATTTCACCCCCCTGAAATTAAAATAGCTCTCTTCTGGTAGGAAATAAGCTGGAATAGGAATGCATTATCTGTGGAAGATAGTTCCATAAAAGAACATGAAGATTGTCTAAAACATATAAAAGGAGTTACAGTGTCCTATAAATGTGCTGTTCAATGTCTCTGAAAGAAAATTAAAAGAACGATTCATTTAGTTAATACAATTAGCAACTCAAAAATATTGTTTCTTTTGTTCTTCTATAATTTTAGGTTACCATTTCCTCATTGGCTAAAAAGAGAGACATACAACAGTCAAAATGAAAGTTAAAGAAAAAAATGCAAAAGATTAAAAATTCAACAAGGATGACAAATTAAGACATTATAACAAGAGAATATATTTTGAACATTAAAATATGTACATCTTCTTATGGCTAAACATCAAATTTTGTTGCTTAACTTTGCATTTAATGTTTCCTAAATATTTGCATTTCTGCTTTGTTTTCAAGGTAATGTGTGGGAAGTGAATACAGAGAATAAAGTATGTATATGTAAATAAATGTCTAGAACACATGTTTGTAAATCACACACCACACACACACACACACACACACACACACACATATATATATATATATATATATATATATATATATATATATGATTGCACTAACATTCTAAGATAAAGTCTCCACGTTCAATTTTTGTACATTAAACTAGGTCTAAAAGGGAACTGAATATAAGGACAAATAGAGGAAATGAAATTTTATTTGTATTTATAAGGCTTATGTGGTGACTTGCATTCAAGTGACCATGAATTGTGACAAATATTATGCTCAAGGTTTTCTGAGATTGCTTTGGAGTGAGCAGCCCTAAGAACTATCTGCCTTTCTCTTTTAGATGGTACCTGTCATTCCAAGTTGAACATGACTCTTCAATGAATATGTTGATTTTTCTGCTCTGACTGAGACTCTGTCCTTTTCCTTTCTATGTACAAAGTGGATACAACTGTTCTTCTTGGGTTATGACATTGCTTATTTGGAACTAGTTTTACATTGTTGCTGCTTTTGAGTCTATAGCTAACCTACTAAACTTAAAATATCTCAGTATTATAGAATACACATGTCAGTATCTTTTTATTCATCTTGTTACATGTAATATAGGTTATGTATCCAAAAGTCCTAACAAGTAAAGTATGAAAAATTGTAGATCAGGATTTTCAGTATACATTTCATTCTTCCACAACAAAATATTGCAGGATGTTCACCTCTCCTCCATGTTTTAAAGGGAAAAAAGGAATGTGCAGAACTTAGCCACCATGTACTTCATGAATGGCCTATGGCAGATATGTCCTAATTCGTTTCAAATTGGAATAGTATAACAAAAGTAAAGATATGATCCATGAGTCAAACAGTAAGCACAATATATAAGATAGGTACACAAATTCCTCACTGTGGCACCATATCCATTTACTCTTCTAAATGCATTTAAAAGCAGCAATTGAAAAGTCTAAGTGAAACACTGGACTATATCTTCAGAAATATTAGGGGAGACTTATAAACATAGGATAAGAGGAACAACTGTAGCTAGTAGATCTTTGACTACAATCTTTGTTTTAAACGTAAGAATAGGTATTTATGAAGCATTTATCTTGTGCACACCTAAGTCTTACATATAAACTTACAAGAATAAGTGATAAATTTTCTGTTTCTATGAACCTTGCTGTCCTCAAATACCTCAGGAAGAGTGACATATAGAAGGAGAAATTTACTAGGCTCACAATTTTAAAAAGGATACACCCCATCCTGTTGTAGAAGCTTTGATGGCAGGAGCAAGAGTCTCATGGTTACATTGTGTCTACTGTTAGGAAACAGAGATGTGGCAAGAAATAGGAATGGGATACAAACGATTAAAGCCTGTCTCCTCAAACATACATTTCCTCCAGGGAGAGTGCCCACTTCCTAAAGTCTCTACATCTTTCACAATGACACCGGCTAAGAGCATGGTCCTATAGAGAACAGTTCACGCTGAAACATCTGTGAGAATCACAATGAAAGAAAATAAGAATTTTACCTTAGGCTGGGTGACAGGAAGAAATTTATTACATGAGGATTCTATTTAGAAAGTATTCCACAGGGATAAAAAAATGAATTTAAAATAAGGAGATGGAAATGTAAATTAAGACTGACATAGACATTGGAGATGAATTGAGTGGTTTGGTTTGATATCTCTATGAATTTGAAGGTTGACCAAGTAAACTCAGTCTTAATTGGTCATTGGCTTAAGGAAAAAACAATTAAGAGTAACCAATTTTCTGCCTGGATCATTTCCTTCAACAGAGGAAAAGCACATGGACATAGGTGGGACTAAGATTCCGTTACAAAGAACACTTAGCCTGAAGATAGGTGTACTTACTTGAAACCAATAGTCTGTGAGAGACATATATCTTGATTGTGGAGATATGTACACACACACACACACACACACACACACACACACACACACACAGAGCCATATATACATATTACATATCTCTCTATATATATCTATGTCTATATTTTTAAAGGTGTTAATATAAATTGTTAAGAGTAAATCTATTGGTAAAATATGAAATAATGTTTCCTCCTAAGTGATATTGTTGACTACGTCAATATTGACTGAAAAGGTAAAAAATAAAGAAGGTACACAAATCTCCTTAAATGATTTCTAAAAAGAGTATTTCATTTATGGAATAGTTTGTATCCACAGAGGACTCAAAATGTAATTTACAAAGTAACTTATATGACTGATGCATATTTATTTTTAAAAATCCAATAGAGACAAATACACTAGTGTTTCTAAAGAGAGGAAATTATTTCAAAGTCCGTATCTTTGAGAAAGCAATTGACAAGACAATTCCAATTATAAGTTGTATGTTTGAGATATTGAGTATAAAGTCTTGAGTCTAAGTAGGTGGGTGTCTTATTATAACTGTTGCTGTGATAAAACACATTGACTAGCAGATAACCAGAGAGAAATGGGTTTATTTGGTTCACATGTACTAGTAACAGTCCATTATTAAAGAAAACCAAGGCGAGGACTCAAGCAGAAGACATAGAATGAAACTGTGTACTGGCTTGTTCCTTGAAGCTTGTTCAGCTTACTTTCTTATACAACTCCGGATTACCTTCCCTAGATGCACACCTCACCTTCTGGGTGTGACTCATCTGCATCAATTATCATTCAAGAAAATTTCCCATAGACATGCCTACATGACAACTTTATGGAGGCCATTTGTTTTTAGTCCCTCTTCCTAGATATGTCAAGTTTTTTCTTTTTTTTCAAGTTGACAAAAGTCAACTGGAACAGTAGGTTTGAATGTTAATGAAAACTACCTAGTTGTTAAGGATTTTCTCATTGTTTTTACTCACACCCAATATACTGTTAAGTTCAGTTAGTGTATGGATAAATATACAAAATTACTAAGTCATACTTTTTATCTTCAAAAATACTTAAATAAAATTTATTTGAAACCAAGTTATTAGTTATCAATCATTTTACTTTCCTTTAAGATGTACATCTGGGGTGATTTGACAAATAAATCCCCATAGATTCATTTATTTGAATGTTTGGACCTGGGGGATGGCCTTATTGGGGTAAGCATGACCTCATTGAATAAAGTACATCACTGTAGGCAGGCTTTGAGGTCTGCTGTGCTCACAGCTTTCTCTAATGTGGAATCAGAACCTCCTCCTGGATGCCTGGGGAAGACGGACTAATTCCGCCTGTCTTTGGATCAACTTGTAGAACTCCCAGCTCCTTTTCCAGCACTATGTCTGTCTGCATGCTGTCATGCTCCCTATGTGATGTTAATGGATTAAACTTCTCAAACTCCAAGCCATCCACAGTTAAATGTTTGCCTTTATAATGCTTACCTTGGGCATGATGCCTCTTCACAGAAATAAAACCCAAATTAAGACAACATCTAATGTAAAAACTAGTATCAAAACAATAAAAGAAGGAAACAGGATATATTGGTCAATGATATTGCCAGAAAAGCCCTGACTTTAATTTCTAGGACTGAAACAATAAGTAGATAAAAGGAAGAAATCTGTTTCTCAATTCTATCTCAAAGCCAGAGGCTATAACTATGTATACTTGCATGTTTTTCCTTTTATGCGTTCTCTGTATTTCAGAGACATGGTTAAGTATACCTGAGATTTCTATGAAGCCCCGTAGATGTTGGCACCGATTTGCAGATGTTATGAAGCAACCCACATGTTAAGGGTAAAAATTCAGCCAGGCACTGGTGGCGCATGCCTTTAACCTCAGCATTTGGGAAGCAAAGGCAGGCAGATTTCTGAGTTCTAGGCCAGCCAGCCTGGTCTACAGAGTGAGTTCCAGGACAGCCAGGGCTACACAGAGAAACTCTGTCTTGAAAAACCAAAAAAAAAAAAAAAAAAAAAAAAAAAAAAAAAAAAAAAAAAAAAAAGTAAAAATTCAAAGACAGCATGAAGGTAATAGAACCACAATTATCTAATTTTTATTATAACATCCACAGAGTAATGAGAAACAAGGGAAAATTGGTATAGAGATGTGAACAGTTAAGAAGGTATTGGGATCTTCATGAGCCACGCTTTGCAGAGTTAGCTAATACAGCCCAATGAAATATTACTGCTTCAAAGTATCTTGGGTAAAAGCCCAATAAGTGCCCATAGAGATGCATTCAATTTGGAGTTAAGGAACAGTATCACTACCTAGGAGCACTTTACTCTCGTCTCTGCTACCTAAGGAATAATCACACTACAAGCGATAACTGCTTTATTATTCTGCAGGGTACAAAATAGTAGATAACAGAAAAGCAGCCAATCCTGAACTGCTCTTGACATTGAACTAAAAACGGAAGGTGCTGAATAATACACATAAGTACTATTGTGCAACCAAGTCTCTTGTTTACTGGTTTTTTTCTTCATTACCTCAACTGCTTTCAGTACTCTATCTCTTATAAGGCATTTCTGCCAGCACTACATATCTCCTCTCATCAAGGTAATGAGTCAGAATAAAAGAAACTGAACAATTTCCTTTACACATTTGGTGATAGAGAATATATTATGAAGCAGGTGTTTTGCATCAAAGTACATCACAAAAGTATAATAAAATATAACCTTAGGATTTAACTTAAAAAGTAACTGTAAATTATTTATGAACCAAAGAGTGGGCAAAGTCCAAATCTAGCAAGAAAAGCATAGGTAAAATATAAGGGTTTAATTCTCTAAGCAAGACTTAATACAGCTAATGCTATATTTATTTATTTAGACAAGTATTTTTTTCCAGGATTGACATTGGATCTATACAAGAAACCAATGCACTGTTGCTGTTTATAATCAGAAAAATTATTAGGCAAAGAATTATTGATAAGAATTCAGAAATTACACATTGTGTTCAAAGTTCTGTGGAATATGCAGTGATCTGTAACCTTAAAAGCACCCATAGATCAGGCAAGAAACCCTCCATGCAAGGGACAAGCCATTACAAACCCCACGAAGCAGCCACTGTTGCAATGACTAGGCCTAAGTCCAGATTGAAAATTTACAAATAATAGGCTCGGAGGGAGTGGGTGATCAGCTGTGAAACAGCTTTCATATAAAATTCTAGCACAGGAAATTACATGTTATATGGCAATCCTGGAAAGGAATTCTTTAAAGGATGAAGTTCATCTTATCTGCTACCTTCAATGAAAATTGTGTAATTGGCACTTCAAACACAAGAAGAATGTTTAGTGTTAAAATACGCTTGTGAAGTGCATGCTTCACATGAAGGTTTTCCATAGCAGGATTTTATGTTGCACAGGTAATCAGACGTCCCTCACCAGTTTAGTTTACACCATCCCAAAGAAGGTTTTGCTTGGTGGAGTTTTACATTTAATGTTATATATCCTTTAATAGATGCACATTTAAGTACTTATACATTGTTTCTCAGTTTAACAAAGCCAATTTCTTTCTTCTCATTCACTTCCTTGTATGAATTTTTATTCTATAAACTGGCTTAAAATAAAGAATTTCATTTTCTCTGTTTTATATATGGATATTTCACTTTTCTTGCTTATTTTTTAACCCTGGATTTGTTGTTTACAATAAAAGGCTAGAAATTGGTTTGTGATGGGTTAGTCTAATTACCTTATAAAAATGGGCCTATGGACCTAAGATGTAAAAATCAAAGCAAACTCTTGGACAAAGGAAAGAGAGCACAACTCCAGCAAACTATCATACAATTAAAGGAAGCATGAAACCCGAGGCCATGAATGATATGAAGTAGTTTTAGAAAAACATAAAATGAGAATGTTAAAGTCAACTCTTTGGATTATCACCTCAAGTATATATAGTAGGCCAGATTTCCTATTCAAAGACTAATAATAACTGGTAAGACAATTTCTTTCATGTAGAATTTACTGCAGATAATGCTATCAGTCAAAGAGATTTCATTGGAATCATGTCATTATTATCTACTGAAAATTTGACAAATGATTGAGTAAATAAGAGATCTACTTGGACTTAATGTTGGTTGGATGACAGCTCTGACAAACATTGGTTTTAAAAAGGCCTCCCCAGGTGGATAATGCAGGGAATGTAGAAATCTTCTATGATTATTTGTACATCAATTTGCATTGGCAATTTTTTTATTCACTAAAACATTGACCTTAGGCCTCTATTCTACAATTACTGTTAAAAAGGAAGAGATTCCCCCCAAAACACAAGGTACGCAATAACATGATAGTCACTAAGTATTCACCAAAGTAAATGTAGGGCTTTAAATGAACATATACTTTGTATTCAACATAATATATATGCACTATATATATATATATATGTATTGCTATTGACAGATTATCCTTTTAATTTTATAAATGTAGAAATTGAAATAAATACTGTTCAGTCAGTAACAGGATTTGAAGCATTGATTATTTTAATCTGAATCTTATAAATATGAACATCAAGCTCAGTTTAATTAATGCTTAAAACAATTTGAGAGAACATTTTATAATTTTTTGCAGAGTACCCCTATGATGAAAATACTTTCGAAAAATTCTTATTTTAACACAGCCCTGCAGCCCTTTCTTGAGAAGCCTTTATTGCCTCTTGAGTATGTATAATTATCTTAATTCACTTTTTCTTTCTCTCTTGCTGTCCTTGGTTTGAATTATGCATAATTATCCTTCAAATAAATGCCAACTTAGCTTCACAAAATAAAAGAAAAAGCACAATATCCCCTCTTTCTCAGAGTTATGAAAACGGCATTCAATCTTTTGAATCTACATGAATTGATGCTGCATCAAGTCTTAACAAACTCATTTGGCAATAATATATTTTTTAAAAAGTTATTTCACAGAGCAAGGTCTACATAGCCCACATCTTAGAAAATTGTGTTTTATATATGTGGCTTTTTAGGAAACAGTGGAAGATCAAGGAAACATAAAAATTATAAATTTTGAATGCAAGTGAAACATTAGAATGGGGGTAAACAGACACTGATGGCCTTAATCCTGTGCACTATGACCCCTTATCTTAAAATCTCTACTTTGCTTCAGAATTTATATATTTCTATTTTAAGAGAAGATTGTTGCCTCTAGAAAAAAAGGCTAGACTAACTCTTTCCTTTCAATATAAAAATAACTTAATTGTAAGCAATCTGTATCTAACTGTAGTATTTTTATGTAAAGTGATCCTTAATGGATTATTAAAGGAATAAAGTTTTTGTAGAACTAGTCCTTATATATTGAAAGATTTTTCTGCATGTAGGTAGACACACAGGCAGACAGATAGAAAATATATGACATAGTAAATAACTTTCATCATCAATTACTTGTGTGTATAAAAATGTAATGTCTTGCCACACAGTTAAAAATGATTTTAAAAGTGAATATGTTTATCATGAATACAGTTCTAGAATTAAGTTATATGTTATTAACTTTTCATGTGAATAATAATCTACTAAATTAAAACAAATATATATTTTGTAATTGTGTTTAAATTATTATGGTATATTTAGAAAAATCATAAGATAATAACTTCATGATTATATCAAAATATCGACTTTTCATAAATAATTTAGAAAATTTTTACAATATATAATACACTTGTATAAATGCACATAAGTACGCATATATATAATTGTCAGTGTGGACTGTATGCATGCTATACACAGATGTTGCTAAGAAAGTAGAATGTTAAAATTCAGTTGATAGAATTTTGTATAAATAATTTCAGGTGTATCAAAGTAGATACTTTGCAAAAACAAAGAAAACTATACATCTGAAAGGATAAAAATGTCACACTTACATGATCAGTCAATATATTTTTCAAGGAATATATGTACAGATTAAAGAATAGAAAGCTTTACTTGTAACTAGTACACAAATATTTCAGTGATTGCCATAAACACAAAATAGGCATTAAGTAATCCAAAAGAAGTGCTTTCGATTTGCTTGTAACATGGCAGAGAAATCACTTCGTATATGATGTGATGATTGTTACCCTGAAGATGATGATGTACTTGCACCACCACTACTTGCTTCCTAATGAATGCATTTAGTTTAATAAATACCTCGGTCATCAGATTTCAATGCAAATAGCCCAACAGAAGGTCTTACTACCTCATGCAAGCCAGTGATAGATCCATGCTTGAGACAACATTATAGGAAACATTTCTGGCATTGTGAACACTGATATATTGAGTTTAATAATATAGTAGGTAGAGTCAACATCTGTCCTCTGCATCTGTAAAAGCAGCACTGTACTAACGATATTCATAAATAATAACCTTTAATATTTAGAGAGGAGTAGAATTTTACTCCTGATGAAGTGGACAGCTCATATGCAACATAGTAATGGAAATTTATACAATTGACATATAAAGATGGAATATAATATGGTATTCTATCATGCATCTGCAATCTGAATTTTATTATGGGTAGAATTCTAAGTTGGATTTCCCGAGTGTTGAGAATTTTGGTCTGGTTTCTATAATGACATGAAAGACTATAATTTATTTTGACAATACATATCAATATTATAGCAATATATTTATTGCTGGTTTATTTCCTTTTCTCTTCTATGAATATGTTAATAACTGATATGCTATAAATAATGCAAAGGCATTTTGTAAAAAAATCCCCTTTGACACAGCTGTTTTTCATGCAACTTCAAAATGTTCTAGGCAATCTTTTCCTAAATGTCATCAGTGTCTAGGAGGGAGTTCTTCTCATCTTTGTTGCCCTGTTTTGTAATATGTGACTGAGTGATTCTTCTCAGATTTCACTCTCTGACTTTGACTCTGCTATGTTTGATGCACTCAGTTTCTATCTTGAAAACTAAGTAATACCCAGTTCAATAGCAACTTACTGAAAGCCAGTTTGGAACAGACTGTGTTGCTGACTGCTGAGAGCAAAATGTAATAAACAGAGATACTTTTTGAGGAATGTCAAGAGAAAAATTGCATTTATGCAGATAATTAAAATTTTGTAAGAGAAAACATATTACTTTATATAAAACGAATAAAGGAATAGAATAGGAACATAGCTCTGAGTTCATGTCTAAGCTTCTCAGCTTACATTAACTCATGCAGACCGAAGGAATGAGAACTATCAGTGATTAAATTAGAGCTGTACTTGTTCCTGAAACAGGATTTTTTCTCATCAAAATATTTTAGCTAAAGAATATATTATTTTAAATTTGTTTATCTTTGTGTGTGTGTGTGTGTGTGTGTGTGTGTTTCTGTTTGTTTCTTTCTTCCTTTGTGTACCACTTGTATGTCATTCCTTGGAGGCCAGAAGAGGGCACCAGATCTCCCTGAAAAGGAGTTAGAGGTGGTTGTGAGCCACTTGTTCATGTTGAAATATGAACATGGGTCTTCTGCAGGAAGTATTTTTTTTCCTCTGAAAATATTTTTTATTAGATATTTTCTTTATTTACATGTAAATTTCTCCTTTCCCAGTTTCCCCTCCAAAAAAACAAACAAACAAAAACAACAAGAACAAACCCCTGTTGCCTCCCCCTCCCCATGCCTGCCCCCCCACCATCTCCCACTTATTGGCCCTGGCATTCCCCTACACTGGGGCACAAAACCTTTACAAGGCTGAGGTCCTTTCCTCCTATTGATGATCGAATTTGCAATCCTCTACTATACACCTGCTGCCAAAACAATCAGTTCCACCATGTATAGCCCTTGGTTGGTAGAGGAAGGACAAGCCAGCCTAAATGTAGCTATCTCCTGAGAGGCTCTGACAATTCTTGACTAATACAGATGTAGAGGCTCACGGCCATTCATTGAACTGAGTACATGGTCCCCAATGAAGGAGTTAGAGAAAGGATTTATGGAGCTGAAGGGTTTGCAGCCCCTTAGGACGAACAACAGTATGAACTAACTAGGAAGTATTCTTAATAGCTGAGCCATCTCTCCATATATTAATTTTAATTTTAAAACAAAATATCCCTTGTTTTATATGGATCAATCACATTTGAATATAAATGGAATCTTTAGGATGTCTTTTCCCTTCAAATTTGAAAGTTAGTCACCCTCAGCCCAACTCCCTGGGGTTGTAAATATGTCCAATATTTCCAGGCACTTAAAATGAGAAATAGAGTTACCTCTTCTTAGTTATTTATTTATCTTATTTTTGTATATCATAATACTCAAAGAGGAATTTAATCAACCAAAGAAGGCTGAACCATCTACCTTTTTAAATATAATTATACACACTATTATCACAAGAAAACAAGGTAGTCTTTACATGTGAGAAATCCAATTTTCATTTGCTTTAGCAAATGTTAAAGAGGATCCCTATTGGAATATTTCTTTTCCATTAATTTCCATTAATTAGCTGGAGAAATGTGCAATTATTGTATGCTATACTAGTTTTAATCCCCAACCTAACTTAGTGTATTGCAACAGTTTGGTATCCAGGAAAGACTTAGAGAGACCCATCTACTCTTACAGCTGGTATTGTTTCTGGTCTCTCTTTATAAAATGCAGTCTGCACTCCCAAAGCTTTATGCAATTGTTCAGATTCCATTGTTAGTTTTCTAGGTCCCATGTAGTAATTAGTGGTCTTCTGTGTCAGTGTCTGGGATGGCCACTAATAACACATCCCCGTTCATCTTCCTCTTAATTATTAGAATCCTTTTACTCCTTTGATGCTTGAATATATCCTAAGCTAGTTAAATCTGCATTACTCTTTCCACTAACTTTGAAATAACTTTACTCAAATATCAATATATACCAGGAATAAGACTCAATTCTCAACTACTCTGGAGTTGAGGCAAGAGCCTTCTTCAACTGAATAGATTCATGGCCATGGTCTAAACTTCTGAGACCCTACCTCAAAGCAAACACAGCTAACAAAAATGAAGTGACCTGGTGATGTAGCTCAGTGCTAATGAGCTTACATGTCATGAACACAGCCCTAGTTCTTTAAATAAGTATCTTTATATAAGATGGATCTCAAAGCATGTTATATAGAAGAATCTTGACTAATTTCATTTATCTTTGCAATAAATCCCAACACATGCATTAGAAAGGAATATGAAATGGATGATTTCTGTTCTATTCATAGCCAGTCTTGTCATACTCTGTATTAATTAAAACATCTAGACACATAAATATTTTATTTAATAATTAAAAATATTGTATTTGAAAATAGGGCCAGTAAGCGTAGGGCCAGTAAGATGGCACAGAGGATAAAGCTGACTAAGTGACTTTGGTTCACTGTACCCACACAGTGGAATAAGAGAGTCCTGGAAGTTGTTTTTTGCCTTCTAGTCATTCTGATAAATGAACATACTCCACCTAACTGTCCACAAAATATAAAAACTGTATAAAGTTCCAATAAAAAATTAACAAGATAATGCTGTACTGAAATCATAAAATCATTGATATTTATTTTTTATTTTCTACCCTAAAATATGTTTTCTATAATTATTAATTCAGTAGCTGTTGATCAAATTCAATCTTCTTCATAGTTAATGAAAACACACACATATGTACATCAATGCAAATACAGAAATCTAAATTATGTTAATATTATGTTACTTTGGAAGATTTAAGTTTAGTTTTGGCTATAGATAAACAAGACACTTTCCTTTAAAACTTTTTATGTTGTAATATATACATATATATTGCTTTATTCCCAGTCATCCCACACCTAAAATATATATGGTCATCCATTCCTGTCATTGGACATTCAATTAATTTAAACAAAGACATGCCATCATGCATTCATCATTAGAGAATCAAGCGGAATATGTCCACTGTCCCTCTGAATCTTATCTCAGGCTTCAACAGATATAACTTATTAATTTCATAATTGTCTCATAATGTCATCTCACTGAAATACATTTGTAGTCTACAATAACATTTGTAGTCTACAAATAACATTTGTAGTCTTTTCAAATTATATTCATTTGATTCATAATCTTAATTTAAACTTTCTCTGCGCCTTTTCTTGACCTAGTCTTTAATTTCCTTTTAGAGATGAACTATATGTCCTTGTCTGAATTTACCACATATCACCCTTCTTACATTAAATTTACATACATATAATTATATAATATATAACTATATATAACTATATTGTTGAAATATACATATATATACATATATATGTATGTATGTACTGGAAATGTTGTAATCTTCACTGTTAATTTTATAGGATTTAGAATATCCTAAGAGACACGCTTCTGGCTTTATATGTGTGTGTATGTGTGGGAGAGAATTTTCTGAGAAGGTTAACTTAGAATGAAATGAACACATGAATATGACTGGCTCTACCTCATGAGCTAGGTCAACTAATAAATAAAAGGGAAGGAAGGAGAAATATAAATGGCACTATACATCTCTTTGTGCTTCCTGAGTGCCTATGCAATATGAAAAGCTATGTAACAATGATAAAGTATTGTCTATAATATCCAGTAATCCTCAGTGTTATGATAAGAAAAATAATTTTATACCCACTTTCGAAGACAGAGTGATAATTTCTCTCAAAATGAAATACACCTTATGGCAGGCATATATCTTCTTAAACCTGTGGTATTAGTAAACCTTTCCTCATTATGTTGCAGTTGTCAAGCATTTAGTCAAAGAAATAAAAAAATTATCTCCTAATAGAGTTAGAAATGCATTTTCAGATCTTTGGTATATTTTCTAAGGACCATGTCTTCTAGATCCCGTGGAGCAGGATTACTTGTTCTGATAGGTTTGCTCTTCTTGTGCATTATTTTCTGTCCATTCTTTGTCATTCATGTCAACAATTTTTGTCATGTATTTATTGGGCATCTCTACCTAATCTCTGGGAATAGATAGGACAAATATTTTCAGTCCTCCATAATGTTTATGTTCTGAACTTGGCTTGAGATATGACACCTCTACTCTCCCTCTGCAGATGTTAAACTCACTATCATAGGTCATCTGCCTCTAGAGGGCAGAGATTGCAGGACTTGCTATCATGTTCAGCTTCATCTAGGGTTTTCCATGTCTTTTAGGGGTTAATCAGCTTTATGCTTTAGGGTTATGTCTATAATACATTTCGAGTTGATTCTTTGTGAGAGGTAAAATATTTTGTTAGAGTCGTTCCTTCTTTCCTCCCTCCCTCCCTTACTCTCTCCCTCCCTCCCCCCTGCCTCCCTGACTTTCTCTCTCCTTCCTTCTTCCCTTCCTTTCTCCTTCCCTATCTCCTTCCGTCCTTCCTTCTACTTTTCCTTTCCTCCTTTACTTTTTCCATCCATTTTCATTCATTTTCATGAAGATGTCCAGAATTGCTAGATATTTCTTGGAAACTATATTTTTTTTCCTTCCTGTTTTGCCATGAATTTCTTTGTCAAAGGACAGATTTCTAGAACTATAAACATCTAGTGCTAAGTTTTCTATTCTCTCTTGTTGATCCATTTGACTTCTGTTACTGTTTCTTTGGCTTTAATTTGGGCAGATAGAGTCACATTCAGGGAGTCCTTGCATCCAGCTCCGCCACACTGGGCACTGCCTTTGTTTCCTTCTAGTCGTTTCAGTTTAGCATTCACACTTAAGATTTCTTTTTTTTTTTTATTATAACCATAAGAACGAATTTTTCACATCTCACTAAGAACTTTTATTTGTAACATATGGAGACCATGACAGAATATCACAATCAATTAAAGTTCAATGTTTTGGAGCCCAGTCCTAATGGATACATTTATAAAACAGTCTATCACATAAGGATAAGAGACCACTGATGTGGAGAAGGTAGAAAGTTTATGAGTCTAATGAACTGCATGTGAGATGGTATGTTCTAGAAATGTCAGAAGCTATATCTATAAAACGTGACTGCTTAAACATGAGCTGAACAAGAACAACAGCAATAGGCATGCTAGCATGGACATGGGAAATCCAAAGAGGCTGTAAGATTACGTGAAGAACTACAGACAACTACATAATGCTGAGAGCAGAGAGGGAGCTGTAGTCTTCCACAGAGAAGAGTACACACCAACAGTAAGGTAATACCAAATGAAAACATACATAAAAATAGATTGGACAGGTTTTATTTATATATTTAGGAATATAAATATAAAAACAGAAGCCATGATTTTGAAAGCAAGAAAGAAGCAGCTTATGGAAGATTTTGAAGGGAGGAAAGTGATGGGAGAAATGTGATAATAAAAAAATAATTGAAAGCAAATTATTCTTATTCCTAAAACTCCATCAACATTTATTTTTTTACTTCAGTGTGTGTGTGTGTGTGTGTGTGTGTGTGTATGTATGTGTGTGTGTGTGTGTGTGTGTGTGTGTGTGTGTGTTATGTGTGGATGGAATGCATGCCACAGAATGCATATGGAGACCAAATTGCAGTTTTTATGAAGATCATTCTTCAAACATATTCTAGAAATTTAATTTTGATTAACACCTTATTCAATATATCCTCTTCCTCCTGAACAACTTTGGTAGTAGTACTAGTAGTAGTAGTAGTAGTAGTAGTAGTAGTAGTAGTAGTAGTAGTAATAGAAGTAGTATAGTAGTAGTAACAGCGTTTTATGATTGCCATTATAATTGAGTTCAGATGGAATTTTGATTTTATTTTAATTTGCATTTCCATGATGCATTAAGAATGTGGAACAACTTTTTACATGTTTATTACTTTATATTTCATGTTCTGTGATCAATCTCCTTAACTCATTGGTTGATTAGATCTTGGTGTTTTGTAACTTTCAGTTCTCTATCTATTTAAATATCCATTCTGCACGTATTGGACAACATCAAATATTTTCTTTCATTTTGTCTACTTTTGTTCCACTTAATTAGTTTCTGATATTTTTAGTACTCTTTACATATTCTATTATTTTATATGGAATGAATTTGTTAAAAGGAATGATTGAATCAAATATGGAAAGCTTATTTTTAAGAACTTTTGATACATATTTATAAATTGTCATTCAAAATATTTGTGCCAATTTGCATTTCAATAAGCAAATACACAACTGTCTCTTATGACTCACAGAGAAGAGTTGCCAAAAGATGCAAAAAAAAAAAAAAACAAATGGAAATGTATTTCCAGCTATCAACATGCTGCTTACATTGGAAGCAATAGACATACTCGGTGGAGAACTAATTACATTTTAGAACAAAATACATGGAAGTTATTATACAAATAAAATATGTCTTCACTTACTAATTTGTCAAAATGTTCATGAACCTCATCTTTAAATTAAATTTTAAATAACATTCTGAATTTGTTGCTTAGGTTTAAATGTATACATTATTATTTATGTCTGAATCAAGATTTTGTTTTGTTTTGTGGTACTGATTGTCTGAAGCAGGGTGTTGTATATAATAGACAAGCTTTGCCTTCAAAACCTATATATTCCTAAATTCTTTATTAGTTATATGTGAGAATCATATCTACAGTAACACTATTTAGAAACAATGCAGATATCTTTTTTATTATTACTAGTCATTTTGTTCGTTTACATTTCAAATGATATTCCCCTTCCTGGTTACCAGTCCACAAAGCCCACATCCCCTCTCCCTCTCCTTTATCCTCCATTCACTCACTCATTCCAGACTTACCTCTTTATCATCCCCTTATGTTGGGGCATCAAGACCCCCCCCCCATCCCGGTGATACCAGAAAAGGCCATCCTCTGCTTCATATGCAGCTGGAGCCATGTGTCCCTCCATGAGAGCTCTTTGGTTGGTGATTTAGTCCCTGGGAGCTCTGGGGTGTTCAATTATTTGACACTGTTGTTCTTCCTATGGGGTTGCAATCGCTGCCTTCAGCTCCTTCAGTCCTTTCCCTAGCTCTTCTATTGGAGTCTCCGTGCTCAGTCTGATGGCAACACAGACATCTTATTACTTATCTTCAAAGTACCCTGCCTGTGCATGTCATTAGGAATCTGAAAGTATATCTCAGCCTATTTCTTTGTTGACAGGAAGGAGATTCTACTGCAAACATCAAGATGTGTGGATTCCAATTGAGTCAAGCCACTTGAGGACATTTTGGAAACATTTTGAAGAGTATTGCTTGTCATAAAGAGGGCTCAATCTTCTCCTTGTACATTCCTCTCTAAGTGTACTTTATCCAAGCTAAATATGAGTATTAAAGTTTGGGCAATTGAATCTAAGCACTTTACATATAATGAAGTTGTGATAAACTGTGCCCTTAAAGCTCAGTGTTTGTAGAGATATGAGAGAAAAATTCTGAATCTGATCTGCTTTCTTTGAACAACTGAGACATTAAAAGAAAAACAAAGTACACACACACACACACACACACATACACACATACACAAACACACACACAAAACAAAAACAAGACAAAACAAAACAACCTCCAAACAAACAAATAAACAAACAACAAACCTGTAAGATCTAAAGTCCCACTGAAACAGGAGTGATCATCATACTCAGGTTCTGGCAGAATTCTACAATGAGGCTTCAAAGTTATACTTCTAACAAAACTGCAAATTATGTTTCCATTGTCAAGTAAATTATATTTGGAGAACTAATGTCCTACACATGATAGTTTGTCCATATCTAGTCCTCCCACCTGTATGCATGTGAAAAGAAATTCATAGAGGAAAATTCTTAACACTGTATAATGTGAAAATTTTATAAAATTTAATAGGGTTTGTATGATTTGTCTTGTCTTTTTTTTAAAGATTTATTTATTATTATACATAAGTACACTGTAGCTGACTTCAGACACACCAGAGGAGGGCATCAGACCTCATTACGGGTGGTTGTGAGCTACCATATGGTTACTAGAATTTGAACTCAGGACCTTCGGAAGAGCAGTCAGTGCTCTTATCCATTGAGCCATCTCTCCAGCCCTGCCTTGTCTTATTGTATCTCGTTTTCTTGTGTTTGGTTGTCATCTCTTGGAGGTGTGCTCCTTTCTGAAGAGAAATGGACAGAGAATGGATCTGGGGGAGAAGGGATGTTGTAGGGGGAGCTAGAAGGAGTAGAGGGAGGGGAAACTGTGGAAAAATATGTTATATGAGAGAACCATTTTCAATTTAAAAATAAGATTGTCTGTATTAGAGTGGATTAATTATGCCCATTGTACTTGTATAATGTAATGAAGATTCAGAGGCATTAAAGTAGTAATGCCATACTATAAATACACACAAAAAGCAACGGATAATGATATCCTGGGATATAAAATGTTTTATTTTAATGAGAAATATTTCACTACATAATGTTAACATAATATAAATATCCATTAAAAGTCGAAATGTTTTTCTATTGATAAAAATGGACAGAAACCTCACAGTGCCAAGTGCCTCTGGGGGGAGGGAACAGGGATTTTTTTTTTCTTTTCTTCAGAGGAGAAATTGGAAAAGGAGATATCATATGACATGTAAATAAAGAAAATATCTAATAAAATGGATATATAGTAATGGCATTCAAAATGAAATGACAAAAAAGGAAATAAGACATTATAGTTGATGATAAACAATCTTTATATTGAGTTGTCTGACATTGTTAGTTATTACAGATGGAAATAATATATATACACATATATACATATGTGTATATATACACAATAGTATACTTTCAATTAAATCAAAATATAAGTAATACATCTCAGATCACAATGAAATAAATATATATCTTTGAAGGCATGTATAAAATCCACTGAGCTTTAGCCTGTACTTCCAAGAGACATACTTACAGACTAGTTTTTATATTCTCATGGACCACATCAGACAATGTTCAAACATATCTTTAATTGCAGTAAAATCATGTGAACTTATCTACATTAAAAACTTTATATTTTACATATTTAAATAGACAACATGCAAGCATTTCTTCTGAGCTTTATTATAATTAAATTTTTAAACAGAAAAAAATAATATATGGTATAGTCTTCAATTTTAGTTTAAATAACATTTAATATTAATTAATTTCAGAAACAGTTGTTGACATGTAACTAAAATATTTTTAGGGTTAGTATTATATATCTCAGGGTATCCTTTATTCAATAATATCCAGCATGTATTGTGTATGTGTGTGTAGGTGTGTTTGTGTGTGTGTGTGTGTGTGAGATAGGCATGGGTCTGAGTCCTGAGTGTACACATTGAGATATTGAGATTCAAGGTATGGATTATTGTCTAGAGGGCATCGAATTAGATTTCCTTATTCCTTTATCTTACAACAAATTGCCAGAGACACACAGAAGCATTTTATTTAAGAACCGCTTCTGGAGCTGGGCAGTGGTGATGCATGCCTTGGGAGGCAGAGGAGGGCAGATTTCTGAGTTTGAGCCCAGCCTGGTCTACAGAGTGAGTTCCAGGAAAGCCAGAGCTGTACAAAGAAAACCTGTCTTGAAAGCAAACAAAACAAAACAAAACAAAACAAAACAAAACAAAACAAAACAAAAACACTTCTGACTTGGAAGCAGGGTAAAGACCCTGGAGAAAGAGCAAAAACAGAAGGTTCTGGCATGCTGGACTCATACACATAGAACTTAAGTGATACCACAGGGCTGAATCACATACTTTCTTTTGCTACTTTGTTGCTTACATGTCACTCATGTAAGCAGATGGAGAAAGCTTCTTAATCTTTCTGTCAAGCAAATTCTATCATATGTTAATCTTGATGGCTCTCTCTCTCCATGATCATGTTACAACAGACCAGGTAGTAAGCTGTGGTGCCAAAAATCTTTGTGGAGAGCTGAAAGGTGATAATCAGTCTTCTATAATTTCTCCCATGCTCAGAAGGATGTTAGCAATTGTCTAAGAAACGTTGTGAAAAAATATTTTTATTTTATCCCATATGGGAGAAGAGGTTTCCCATCCCCTCTAGGAGGAGTTGATTCCCATCCCAATACAATACTGAATTTAGTGTGAAGCTGTCATAGACCAGAAGACACAAATTTTGAAAGGGTTAAGTGGTACAAGCAGAGTAGCATGGCTGTGGGAATCAGTGGCCTCAGGAAAGACAAGAAGCACAAGGTGATGCTGGTGAGGATTTCTCCTGGGCTGTGAGGCCTTGGATTGTTCAGAATGGGACCAAACACAAAAGAAATATTTCTAGAAAGAACCCCCGTAGTGGTAAGATTAGAAAGATAATGAAACACAATCACCAGAAGAGCAATAATGAAAAAAATGAAAACATGAAGTTATCTATGACAGCTGAAGGGTATATACTTGAATTTTTACTAACATCTAGGAAGTTAAGACATATATTTTCTTGTATTCAAAGATGAAGTTTTGGTGAGTTTTGTTGTTGTTGTTGTTGTTGTTGTTGTTTTTCTTTTTTTTGTTTTTGTATTTGTATGTGTATTTTTAGACTTTTAGAAATATGTAAGTAGTGTTGTCTTTAAGTGGTTCTTGAGGCTGTGGACTCTCAGAAAATTTTATTTCAGTGAATAACTTGGTTTCTTTAAAACTGGTTTAGGTAGGTATTTATTCAACCTGAAAAATATCAACAAACATCAGAAAATACTTATACTAGTAGAAAACCTGATCTATTGATATTATTTTAGCATCTATACTTTTGAAGTGTGTGTGTGTGTGTGTGTGTGTGTGTGTGTATGTATGTACATTATAAACTGAACCTGCGGGAGTACGCTATGATCTAAGAATATATCCTTACTTTTATGTAAAGACTCTGGTATGCCTTATTTTTGGGTCATATATGGGTCATTTCCAAGGTTATGAATAGCTCCTTGTGCTTTTGAGACTTTTGGTGAATATGTTACTAGTTAAAGTTCATTTATTTAATAAGGAGTCCTTAGTTATTGACTCTAACTCTCATATTGAAATGAAAATTAACAATTTCAAGTGTAACAATAAAAGTCACATCATTAGTCTTTTGTAGCTGCCTGAATGAGACTTTTGTCATGAAACCTTGGGAATCATCAGTCTTCATTGAATCGGAAGCTGTATCCATGCTTCAGAAGTGACTGAATCATCCTTAGTAATGACTTTCCCCTTTGTAGATTCCTGTTTTTAGAATTCTGCCACAAGTGGTTCTTTTTAATTTTGTTCTTCTAGAATCATCTTTCTTTGGCTTAGTGCTTCTCTATGGCAGTCGTTTGTTAGCTGTCTAGAAAATATAACATTCCTAAAGTTCAAGTTATCAGTTAGCATCAGACTTTAGTATTGGTTTCAGTTGTTGAGAAGGCCGAAGATAAATATAAATGACAAGGTAGAGGGTCTGGCTTCCCATTGTTACCTTTTACATTCCTCATAATGTCTGAAGCACATAGAGTCAGCATTAAGCAATAATCTTGTATTAGGATTGCTTTAAATTTTAACCTATAATTATAATCAACTTAGATATAAGCTTTCATTAGATTTTACTTCTCAGAAGCCTTGTAACTTATTTGTAGGTTTTGCAGTATATATAAAATTTCTCCATTTTTTACCCTTTTAAAATTTAATTTCCATTTCAAATTAGTCATTGATAAGATAAAACTACTATTTTAAACAGTCATTGGAAAGATCTCTTTCATTTTTTTCTATTATATTTCTTTAGGAAAAGTATTCATATATATACATATATACACATATGTTTGTGTGTGTGTGTCATCATGTCATCTTCTTAAAATCTGGCATTTCAGTCCCATCTATTTTTTTTAATTTTAAAAATAATGCTTTATTACTAAAGCATATCATACCAATGATGCCATAACTTTTACATATAGATTTTCAGCAGCATGTATGCATAAGACTTACAGAATACTAAATAATGCAGAAAATTATCATTAAACCTTACTATTTTTATCTTTAATTACAGAATTTTGCAATATTCAGAAATTTTTTTATTAGAAAAATAATTGCTGGAAATTCTACAAGTATTAATATTCCAATGTTTCACAGAGCTATAAGAAGACGTTCAGTAGAGATTAAAAAGTAAAGCTTCTAAGCTCACTAGGGGGTAACATTAAATACTCAAAGTAAAATAGATATTTTAAAACCAATTTAACAAAGTTTTTGCAAAACACCATGAGATTCAATATACATATGACATGTCAAAAAAGTTATCTAAAATATTTTATGATATTCTCTCATATTTTTGTTTGGTACTTGATACATAATGTTAAATATTCACTAAATCTTAATTAACCTACATTTAAATGAACATTTATGAAAAAATCCATTGAATTTAAGTAGAAAAATTTATGTAAAACAAAACTGAGTGTTAGTAGGTATTCAGCAAGAATTTCCTTTTATTTTCTTTTATTTAATATTTTCTTTATTTACAATGCAAATGTAATTCTCTTTCCAGGTCTCACCTCCAGAAACCTCTTATCCCATCCCCCCTCTCCCTGCCTCTATGAGGGTACTCTCTCCCCAACCCACTCCTGCCTTCCCACCCTGGCATTCTCCTGCACTGAGGCATCGAATTCCCAGAGGACCAAGAGCCACTCGTCCCACTGATGTCCAACAAGACCATCCTCTGCCACATACGGGGAAGATTTCAGGAAAACTGATCATGTTCACTGACCCTCCCATTTTTTCCTAAAATGTTATTGTGGACTCCCCCAACATACCATACCTTTAAGTCTTTTACTTTGTTTTGGTTGTACTTTGCTAAACTACCGATTTCACCAAGGCCTCTTGTGTGCATATGGTTCTGAAGCAACACTTTGTATTGTGACTAATTCTTCAGTAGCTATATCATATCCTACTCTGCAACAACCGGTAACCTTCATGATCCCGTCCTCCTACTATAACCACATTTACCTGTACAGTCTTATGTATGCTGTGGATGTATCTGGCCATATCCTGCCCATAAGACACCATTTTAATTCTTGTTTCCCTGGTATTGATTGTGCTTTTATATTTTTTATGCCCCTTCTTTTACAGTGTTCTAATATGGGTATTCCATTTAAAGCTAAGTACTCAACTGTCACTTCTTCTCAGGGCCTCCACAGATGTGAATATACAATAACCACTCTTTACTGAATAAAGAAACATATTTGATCAAGTAGTCTATGGACATAACCAGGACACTGTTGGACAACATGTCCATTTAACATGTTAGAAGTATAAGTTTTACTCCTGGTACATTTGACCTTCCCAGTCATGGATAGTGAGAATTTCATAGACCTGGACTTAAGCTTAATCTTGCTTCTCTATCCATTGGTAATGTAACACACACACACAAACAAACACACAGACACACACACACACACACACAAACACACACACACACACACAAATTTAGAGCTTTCTTTAAACACCATCAAATTTAGCAATGAAATATAAAAAATAATAAATTATTGAGTAGAATACATTATGACCTACAATCAAATAAATGTAAGATATATATAGTTAGAGGAAAATTTCTAGAATTTATAGTAATAAAATGAAGGGAAGATTCAATTAAGTTGTGACTGCTGGCCTATAGTTGTCATTATAGAATTCTGTCTAGCCAAGGTGTGCATTATAAGAAAGGAAACATTAATAACTCAAGTTCCTGCCCAGCCTTTGTATTGATTATATATATTCTGAATGAAGAATATTTATAACATTACTTAAATGAGATTAATACAGAAAACAGGCATTTATTGAGAACCTTCTCTGCAAAACAGTATTCCAAGCATATCATGCACTGTGAGAACATTGTAGCAAAAATACAAAGCAGAAAAAAGTGACAACTCACAAGAACTTGAAATTCAATAATATATATTCAATGGTAAAATTTGTATTTATCCGTATGATAACTCCTTACTCATTAACAAAGGTAAGAAAAAGAAACTGAAGTTATTGTGGTAGTCGACAAGCTCTAGTCCTAGAGTGTCCAATGAAGGTGAGGATTTAGCACTTTGTTATAGTTTGGGGTCAATACTTGCATGTGGGTTCTTGGTTTAGAACTTGAATTTTAGCTTCTTTAAACTTCTCTATGAAGACTGCAGCTTGAAGCTAATATAGGTAGTAAAAATTCGACTGAGTCTATTGTTTACAATCTTATATATTTGGAGAATTTCAATGAGTCTCTTACAACATTCAAAAATCTTTGGAATTTCATAGAGGTCAGATTCATTTTGATAGGCTTTGTGTTAGGGCTTCAGTATATTTGCAGACACAAAGAAACCCAATTTCCATTTTAAGTATGAGTGAGATAAGAAATTCTCATTGTTTATTACCCCCAAAACAGCAACCTTGGAAAAGAAATAGCTCACAGTTAAGTGTTCTTGATGACATAATTTATCCTTATGATGATAATCTAAGACAATAATTGGCATGACTCAAGGGAAAATTACTCTATTTTTTAGATCTATGAGTCAAAGCATTGTGAATTGCTATGAATATTTAGAAAGTAAAGAAGGATTTTCAGTCATTGTTTAGAATGTCTTCAGTGAGAGTCTTAGTACTAATGAAGTTCTCAAATAAAAGAACAGACTAATAGTATTTTTAAAAGAGTTGACACAATATAAAACATTGAACACAAAAGAAATAGTATGTGAATGACTAGCTCAGATTAAGATACAAGAAGCTAGAGCTAGTTTTGAGAAAATGAGATACATAGTTCATAGTTTAGTGAAGAAAAACCAGCAAATGAAAGATTGATTTTGGAAGCGAGGAAGCAAAAACACTAAAAAACAGATAAGATTGAGGTAAGTATTGTGATACAGAAAAGGGATGCATGTTAACATGGTTTGTCATAAAAACTACATTCAATATGTATATTATGTCATAAGGTTAAAGTAAACGGCAATGTGTCCTACTAAAATTTCTAGGGCTGCAATACAATCTTATTGAAATAAAATATTATTCATTAAGATGGAATTTTTGGAATATTTTCTCTTCAGTGGGAATAAAATCGGGTACTGATGTCAGCAATTCCATGTGTTAGGGACTCTGGACTCAACTTAAATTTCTGACAGAGAAAGAAAAAGAAATGAAAATAACTTAACTACTTAAGAGCTGGGTTTATTTATTCATTTTTTCTAGATTAATGAGAAAAGATATTCCTAAAACCACTGAATTTCTTAATTTTTATTGACTATTACTCTCCATCATTTTTTTAAAATATTTTCAGATAAAACTACTTAGCAGTTCTTCTACTGTTCCTCCTCTTTCTTCTCCTCCATCTTCTTTGAGTCAAGTAGAAATTGCTTATCTAATAATTTGGGCAAAACTATTTCAACAAAAGACACAACACTACTTCTGGAGTTAATAACATCAATTGCATAGTGTTTAGAATTTTATAGATGATAATTCTAGGCCTGAGCCCATTAAGGGTGAAAATCCTTTAGGTTAACTAAATCAAGAAGGCACAACTTTGGGTGTTGACATTCCATGCATTGGTCTTAAGTTAATTAAAGGAAAAAAATTCAGATTAGAAAGAGCCTTCATTCTGTTCTGCTTTCCAACTGGTGCCTCCAGCTTCTTCAATCACAATATCTCTACCATGAGAACTGTGAGTAAAAATAAGCCCTGTTGCTTAAAGTTGCTTCTCTGTGAGATTTTTCCATGGCAGAAATAACAAATACATCTTTTAAAAAAAATAAAATACAAGCATTTTCAAGTAAAGCAGATGAAATCTTGTAATTATTTTTAAATAAGAGTATCTCATAATTGCCACTGGATTAATCAGTGATAGGTATTAAGAATAAAATAACATATTTCTGGACCACATCCTTATCACTTATCTATCATTTGTTAAGACTTAAGAAATATAATTTAGAGATGCTGGGAAATTAAGTATTATCAAAACTGTTTAAGATAGAAATAACGCTAAATAACTATTTAATCATTCATCTGAGGACAAAAAACATAACTATCATAAATAAAAAAGGAGTCTGTTATAAATTTTAATGGATAATTTTGAGTAGGTTTATGGAATGTGTTACAATCTTTCTGTTCTTTCTCTTCTTAGAAATTGTGGTTACTAAATTTGCAACTCTGTTATAAGTTGTACTTTCTAAATCTACCTTGGCTTCCCCTCTACTTAAAATTTTGGAAGTTTATTTCTTACTGGTAACAACATTGTAGGATCTACTAGAACATACTAGAAACTTCTAGACAACATGCTATGTACTAGGCAACAGAGATTGGTTAAACAGGTGGTTCAGAACTACCAGAGATTTGGGGATTACCTATCCAAAAGTAACCCTCCTAGGAGGGGACATATATGAGCTTACACTTGTCTTCCCTCCTGTCATCTCACAGAGAGGTGTTTTTTAGAAGTATACTATTCTGTCATAAGAAACATTGTATCCTAATGTTATTTTGTCATTTCTGTTGATTATATCAGAAATAACATCATTTCTGGAGGAGAGCCATTGAATAGCAACAGAATTCGCTGTGTTTGTAAGAAGTCTATGTCTGATAAAATGCTGTGTTACACATCTAGCTTTCATAGTGGACTTACTGAAGGGGATGTGTGAATAAGGTAGTACCATATAGTATTTAGCAACTCCAACTTAAACTGAGTCAGTTAACCTGCTGAAGAGGGAATTTCTCATTTCTTTTAACAATGCAGTTGTGTCCCTTGATATCTTTCTGGAAGTTGTCTTGGGAGAGAACATGTGATATTTTGCTGAAAACAGACACTTGAGAGAGAGCATGATATTTAAAAAGAATATAAGTGTAACCTTGCAAACAGTGAGAGGATGCTCTTGCACTGCTGCTCTGTGCATAGCTTCACTTCTCTGCTGGTCTTTGCTGGTCTTTGCTGGACTCTACTGGCCTTGACTTCATAGAGAGAAAGGCACCAAAAACATTCTTTTGGTACTTTGGGCTGATTCTGGCCACTTATTCTGACTCTTGCTGATTTGGTAGAGCCTTGTTGTTTCTATTGGATCAAGCTGCCAAGGTTGATTCCTGTTTGGTGTTTGCTATTGATCTGGACTGTTGGTATCTTAACAATGAAGAGTGGAATTAGCCCAAGGAACTACTTCTAAATAGGCCCACAACCCCTTTTTTCTATTAACTTTCTTTCTCCTCTAAATCTGGCTAGAATGCAGGTTGAAGTATTTAAGAACCCTAATTAAACTAAGTTTTAAAAAGTCTAAACCTATAATGATGGCATTGTTTTGTTGAGTTCAGTCTTGTCAAAACAAATGATTGAAGAGCCGAAAGTTGAATCCAAAGGCATCCTATAACTTTGGACTCCATCCTGAACTGGAGTCCAAAACTACTTATAAATTGGAGGCATTGAGACAATGCACAGACTGTAAGCTAATATTTTACATGTGATGGAGAAACTGGAAGCAAGAAGAATACAGTCTGATCTTCAAAATAACATAAAGCTATAAGTTGCATGAAAGAGAAAAGTAGTATATCTTTACTATAAAAATGATTTATGGTCTTTCTTGTGAAATTATCAAAAGAGGGAGGGTTTAACCAAGGTTGCATGTTTAGTTCATAAGCCTGGTTTATTGCTATTTTAACATTTTAAAGACATTTTCTTTGTGTTGCAACCCTCAAATAAATCATGCTGTAATGCTTAATATTCATTGGCTTTGAGCAGACTCTGGGGTGGTGATATTCTTTTTCCTTACATCTCTCCTTATTTCTCTCCTTATATTCTACATTAAGGGTATTTTGTAGTCTATGTGTCTCCCTAGAAGAAGATATACATTAGCTTGTACTCTCTTCTTATATCACCTCATAAAGAAGAGTTCTTCTGACATACACTTTTCTATCATATGAAACAATGTATGTTTATATTAATTTATTATTTATCTTGGCTGTATCAGAAAAAAACCACCATGTCCAGAGTAAAACATTTGCATGTAAATGGTGTCAAAACAAAATTTCTTTGTAATTTGTATAAGTGCATCTTTGATTACATCATAAAAGACAGTAAAAAAAATGAGATGATTCTTATACTGGGCTTTTCTGCTAACTTTTTGCTCATTACAGAACATGATTAAGAAGCTATGGCTATATAAAACTACCATAAGGTCATTCTTGGGGACAGCAGCTTTATAAGGATCCCTGTGTTGAAAGCAGAACTGTTCATACATCCCACATTGACCATTGGCATATGCTGACAAAAGAAAGGAGTAAGCCTGCTGCTTAACAAAATATGTCAAAATTGGACCATGTCTTCATTTCTAGTTTGATTCTAGATAGAAAGAATCCATGATGTCTCAGATCATTATCTCTTTCCGTATGGTTTGCACTTAAACTATTTTCCTAATCCAAGTTGCCATTTAATCAGGATTAGTGAGGGAAAGATTTTAATGCTAGATTTTGCTTTGGACTCTTTCAAGTTACATGTCTTTCTACAGAAAAAGAAATTCTCCTTGATTTAATATTTTACTGATTCATTCAAGCTATAGAAATGAGTTGTGTCAGAAACTCCAGGTCATGACTGAGAGAAATTAAGACATGCTGGTTCTCTTTCTCACATTCACGCTTTTACCTCAAACTAAGCCTTGATTGACATTTCTTTTTTAAATGCATTCTTGTTTGTTTATATCTGAACCCCTCCCCTCGATATTGCACAATGTGAAAAACAATGACTCATCCTCTCCATATTTCAAAGCTGTCATCTTTAACATTCTTTTCAAACTTCCAGGTCTTTGACTCTAATTTCATTCTCAAAGAGAGAAAAACTGATAGTGTCTCACATTGTTATCCATTTCCTATATTATTTGTATCTAAACTTCATTTTCCTAATTCAAGTTAAATGTTCACGTGGCAGTTGCTGTCAGGTTATCAAGGGAGCTATTTTAATGCTACTTCTTATTTTGGACTCTCTCAATTCATATTTCATTCAACAATAAAACATAGTTCTGATTTATGAAAAAAAACAAAGTCTGTGTATGGATTCATATGTCATAAGTTGAAAACTATGTAGTTTTTTCTTCAATATAACCATGATATAACAGCTTATGACTTGCCTAGTTGTGAGCAGACGTAACTGTCAGTTTTGTTATAATTTATGAGCTTCCATTTTTGGGCAAGAGTGATAGGTTCACTCACATAAAGGAGGAAATCTGCCAAGCCATTCCCCTGCACCTGGGGCTCAACCTGTGGCTAATTCTCTGCAGAACATGCAAAGTAATAAATTAATCCTGGTTAATTAAGTGGTGCTGTCCCTTGGTCCTGTCAAAGAGAGGGAGAAATATTCCATGCTGAAATGCAAGTTCATAATTAAACAATTATGCACGGATGCTTAGACTTCTTTATATCTTTCAGTCAACAAGAATTGTATCAAGCAACTCTGCTGTCAGAATCAAGATGCTCCTGGTAGGAATACAAGAGCAAATTATTCCTGATCTCTCAGTGATTTATTTTGACCAGAGAAACTTATGTGTCTATATCACTGAAAAAAACACAAATGGAGTGAAATAGGATATGTATGGTGTTATTCTGGGGGCAGAAAAAGAAAATAATGTTAAAATTTTGTATAAAATAAGGATGCGATCAGTATTAGAAGGAATGAATTATACTTTAAAATCACAGAATAGGGCAATTCACATTACAAATATGAGCTAGAGTATAGTAATTTAACCATTTCTATATGAATATGCCTTTGGAAGAAGGCCATTAACTGTCATAACAGATTACAAATCTCATATCATTGAAACTTAGGACAAAAGAACAGTACTGTCAAAGTATTCTAAAAGCTTTCACTTCTTCACTCATTCATTTATTCATTCTTTCATTTATTTGTTTATTCAAGTCTTATTAGCTATTAGAACAAAATAATCGATCACAACTGCTAAAAATAGTATAGCTTATGAGACATCACATTCAGAAATATAGTTTGTTGAATTTTGCTTATTCCCACTGGGATCCAGGAGAAGCCTTACTGAGTGAGACAGTGTGAAAAGGGGTTGTTAGCTCTATGGTTAAAAAACACAGGCAACAGTAATACTTTAGTTCCACTCCAAACCAGAATGATCCTTCTCCTGAAACTACATTACTGTATCGAGGAACAAGCTGGCAAAGGTATTCCATCTCTGATCAGCACACGAGATTCTTTGTACATTAAGTCTGTCCTTAAGCCAAGTCTTTTGCCTCTGCTGGAAGAACTCTTCCCAGCTTGTGTATGGCTCATCCTACAGAGAACACATTTTCCCTGTTCAAAATGAACTCAGCTGTCCTACAGCAGATCACAGCATCTAAACATTTCTCTCAGATAATGTTACCAAGCTCTTTCTTAATGGGGCTTTAACTCAGAGCCTTTCATCTTACAACTTGGTAGACTAGGTAAAGAAAAATATGTTGTTATATACTAATGGTGCCATGTCATGTAACATTTTGTGCTGTCCTAGAACCTATCTGAACCACTCAAAGCACATATTTGGGGTTGTAGAAACTTAGAGATGGTTATATAATACCAGTTAAACTGAAATAGGATAGGGGAGTTTAATAATTCTATCAATACCATCATCTGGATAAACTCTATAATACTAAGCATGTTAGTATAATACTGCTAAACAGACAAATTTGGTTTCTCTACTCCCTTTTTTACGAGTCAATCTGGTGAGTTGTTGAGTGTATGGCTGTGCCTAGAATGAGTTGATGTGATACTTCATATTTTCTTCATACCTACTGTGAACTTGAAAATGTATCAATCATATCCTTCATTTGCTGCCATAGCTGTGTCACCTGGGCATAATGTCAGCTTTCCTAACTCTTGTATGACTTCCATCGCCTGCTGGTGGGTGAACATACCTATTAAACTTCATGAAAGATCTCAAATTCCTTTTGGATTCAGCTATTTGTATTGTCCAGTAGGAAAGTTGTAATGGAAGAAATTAGGAGAACACTTAGCTCTCTTAAATGGAATTAGAGATATGTTTTAGGGAAGGAGAAAAGAGAATGTAAGTTCAAGAGAGAGATGTTGGGTAGTCTTCTGACAAGACTCTTATTTATGTCATAGCAAGCTGAGTAAGAGATAACAAAGGAAGTGTCTTAGTCATTGTTTTAATTCTATAAAGAAACAGCATGAATGGCATGATTTCTATTAAAAGATCTAACCCTCAAGAGACTGGAGGTCCCAGGGAGTTTAGAGGTCTGGTGAGTTGGAGGATGGAGGGGTTGTGGGATACTCTCATGGAGATGGGGGGAAGGGAGGAGGTATGAGATATGGAACATTAAGAGGGTGGACAGGGAGGGGAATAAAATCTGGAATCTTAAAAAAAAAGAATAAATAAGAAGAAAGAATATGTAAAAATAAAAAATGATAAGTGAGTATTGTTTAAAAAAGAATTGCAACTAATTCAACAGCAAACTGAACACAAAATGTTTTCAAGTTTATTCAATTACATGCATATTTAGTATCAAAAGTTATGATGGAGACTTACTTGCTAATTCTTTAAAAGTATAATTAAGTGATGCCTTAACTCAGGTGGTGGCACTGAAAATGAACTAAGTGTGAGAAAAAGTCTTTATAGTGTTCCATGCAGACAACATAGAGTACATGGTGTCAGAAAACACAGGGAAAACATTTTGTGTACTTTGCCCGCACTCAATTATACTCACACAATTAATATCTTATTAAAGGGATAATGACTTCTGTTCATATGGTCTATGCCTTTCCAAAATAAGTATCAAAGTAACAATACAATTATTTTAACTTTAAGCCACTCAAAATAGTCATGTTCTTTGATTAAAACAATGTGTATTACCATTCAGCAAAGAAGAAAAAGTCTTTAAATAGAGTTTGAACTCTATTTAAAGTACAGATGAGCATAAACAAAGATATTATAAAATATTGAGCACTATATTATATTGGAGTATGTATTGCTGATATAACTACTTGAAATCCTCATTGGAATAACTATTCATAGAAACTCAGATATAATGAAGTCAGAAGTAAGCATAAAGGCAAAGTATCCATTCTGGAGTGAGATCAAACCATGCAAGCAGCATACAAATCATGCTATTTTATATAGAAAATATAAGAACAGAAAGTTTGTTTATGAGTGGATAGTTTGTTATATATACCCAATTTTAAAACTAATGTTCTCTTAAGATCTTCTTTTTGATTTACAATATGTTCAGATTTTTAAAAATGAAAAAACTGTTCAGCTATAAAAAATATGTCATTAAAAAAGTGTAACTGGGGACTTGGTTACAGTTGTAGAAGGTTAGTCTAGTATTATCTATCATATTGGAAGCAGACAGACAGGGTCGTGGAAAAAAATAGGTAAGAGCTTTACATCTTGATCTGCATGCAGGAAGACAAAGAATGAGACCCTGGACCTGATGTGAGCTTTTGAAATTTCAAAGCCTACCACAAATGACACATTTCCACAAATAAATCTCCTCCTAATCCAAGAAGGCCACATCTTCTTCCATTTTTTTTTCTCAAATAGTTTGAATCCCTATGATTAGGCTTTCAAATTTAAGAATCAAGGCGTCTCATTCCATTTAAGCCATTACATACCATTGCCTGGTTCATATAAGCTTGTAGCAGTTAATGAACTAAGAAACATCTACATTTCAGAACTAGGTGCTCTCCATTCTTCACTGTGTCTTCAATTGTTGTTTTCACTAAAGGCTAAGGTGACACATTTTTACTACAACCATTGCATGTATTTTCCCTGTGTGTATTCTCCATATCCCCTATAAAGTCTGTGCCATCGCAGCCTTCCACCCCTGTTGGGCAGTGAGCAGTTCTGACAGCCAGAGTCCAGTAGAGCCACCTTGAACCCCGGAGACCTACTAAGCATTTGCTCAAAGGGACGGAAGGTGTACAGTGAATTGCTCCTGAGACCATGGCTCAGATTTCAGCCCAGACCCCTCACAGCTGCCCCTGCAGGAGATGTGTGCTCTATCAGGCAGACACTGCCTCAAACTCCCAGCATTCTAGCTGGACCTTACACACAGTCATCTGACCACAAGCCAGGCATGTCATGCCTCATACAATAAAAGGAGTGGTTTGCCCCCTCCTCACTCTCTTGTTCTCTTCTCTTACTCTTACCCCTCTCGCTTACTCTTACCCGCTTGCTCTCTCCTCTTTGCTCTTTCTCCCTCTTCTCTTTTCTCTCCCTTCCCTTTTCTCTCTCTCTCTCCTTCCTCTCCTTTCCTTCTCTCCACTCAACTAGCATATTTCCCCTTCTTAGAATAAAATAACTCATTCATACATTGCCTCCCTTTTAATTAAGGCGCTGTGCAGCAAACAGGCCAGCCCCGGGAGGAGAGAGAGAGACCTGGGCCTCAGCAGCAGGCCCCCTGCCACCCTAGGAGAGAGAGAGCATAAGCAGGCCAGGCCTGGGCCACAGCGCAGGCCCCCCAGTCTTTTTTGAACCACACACCCCTGCCTCTGTCTCTGTCTTTTATCCCTGCACAGAGGTAGCCTTTTTCATCCCTGTCCCCAAATAAATCTCTTGTGGCAAGGTCTATTGTATATTGTGATTTTGTGTCATTCTTTGGCCCCATCACTAAGTTACTTTTCTAATGCAAAACATTATTTCATAGCCATGTCATAGTGAATTAAGTCCAACTTGAAACATTCCATAGTCTTTCAATCTGAAGACTGTTAAAAATCCAAAGTCTGTTCTGAGAGTCAAGGCAATGTCTTATCTCTCACCTTTTTAAAATCAAAATTAAAAAGCAAATCACATACTTCCAATTTACAATGGCATAGAATATATATTACCATTCTAAAATGTAGAAAAGAGGTCACAGTGAAGAAATACTATACCAAAGCAAGACTGAAAATCAACAGGGAAAACTCCAGATTCTGCATCTCAAAATTTTAGTTCTTCCACTCTTTCTAGCTTTGTTTTACTGCAACAGACTTCTCTCTCTCTCTGGCTGTTTCCGAAACACTGTTAGACTCTGTTATCTGCAACATCTTGGGATCATCAACAGAATCTCAGCTTCACTTTTATAGCTTTACCCAGTAATCTCTCTAGTTCTCAATGCATGGACTGCCTTTCCAGTTACCTAACCTCAGTATTTACTTGTTATCATAAAAGATATCATAAACTTTTTTTTCCTGTATTTTTGACTCTCAACCCAGAACCACATGGCCAAAACTGTCATGATTTGCTGTTTTGCTGTTAAGGAACCTAGGCCCTCTCTTGAATGAATTACATTTATATAAGCTTTGTCTTGTTGGTGGTTTCCCTTCTTGCTTAAGCTTTCCCATAATTCCTTTTTACACATTGGGAGCTTGCCTTGAAAAGTACCACTCACTCTCTTTATTCCATTTTGCATCATGCTTATAAAAACCATTTTTATCTTCTCAAACTTAGGAAGTGGTTCCAACTTTGCATTTCTCTGTACTCTTTTCTCTCCCAAAATGTACAATTTGTATTTTACTTTTTCTTGTTTTTTTTTTCCCTTTTCATTGTAGGTCTACATAAGAGTGAACACTAATAAACATGTAAACATCTCACACATTCAATACTAGATTATCTTCAAAACTCCTCTGCCAATGGCATTAATGTAAAGATTTTCAATTTAGCTCCCACATATTGTTTAGAACAAGAGTAAAAAGCAGCCACATTCTTTGCCAAAATATGCTTGTACCCCAGATGCTAATATTCTTCCCCTCTAAACCTATTGAGATGGCCTCCACTATTCTCATCTCCATTAGTACTATTGTCTTTCATGATACACCTAGGATGGTTCATTAAGCTACACTCAGAGAATTCAACTACTTTTCCAGTCCAAAATCTTTTATTTTCTGACACATGAATCATACATAAGTTTTATGTATATATAGGATATATAATTATCAAGTTTTGTGAATAACAATTATATAAAATAGCAGATATGTATTTATTTAACCATATAAATGTATGTTTATTTATGTATAAATAAGTACATTTTTGTTAATTTTTAAAGTTAATTAATTAATGTATTTATGTTTACACTCCGTATTTTGCTTTTCCCCAGCTCCCTGATCAACTTTTGAATGTTCCACATCTCATACTTCCTCCTGGTACCCCTGTCTCTACATAGATGTCCCCACTCCCGACCCCTTCTGACTTCTAAACTCCCTGAGGCTTCCAGTCTCTTGAGTGTTATCTGCATCATCTCTTAATGAACACAGACCTAGCATTCCTCTACTGTATGTGTGTTGGAGGTCTCATATCAGCTGGTGTATACTGCCTTTTTGGTGGTCCAGAGTTTGAGAGATACAGGGTTCTAGATTAAATGAGACTGCTGGTCCTCCTACATGATCACCCTTCTCCTCAGCTTCTTTCAGCCTTCCCTAACTCAACAACAGGGTTTAGCTGCTCTGTCCATTTTTTATATGCAGATATCTGCATCTGATGCTTTCAGCTGCTTGTTGGGTATTCCAGAGTACAGTTATGCTAGACCCCTTTTTGTGAGCACTCCATAGATGCAGTAATAGTGTGAGGCCTTGAGACCTCCTCTTGAGCTTGATCCCACTTTGGCCATGTTGCTGGACCTTCCTTTCTTCAGGCTTCTCTCTATTTCCATCCTTGTAACTCTTTCAGTCAGGAACACTTACAGGTCAGAAATGTGACAGTGAGGTGGCCCCCCTCTCCTTCATTTGATGCCCCGTCTTCCTGCTGGAGGAAGGCTCTATAAGTTCCCTCTCTCTACTGTCCAGCATTTCATCTAAGGTCCCTCCCTTTGAGTCTTGAGAGTCTCTCAATTCCCAGGTGTCTGGTGCATTCTATCTCCCAAGGTTGCCAGTTTCCATTCTTTAGGTCCTTTTCCCTCACCCAACACCTGATCAGATTCCCTTCTCCCTCCCACTACTCCCCCACCCTATCTACTTTCCAGGTCCTTCCCTCCCTTCCCACATGTGATTGCTTTCTTCTCACTTCCAAGTGGGACTGAGGCATCCTCACTTGTACACTTCAGCTTGTTGAACTTTTTGAGTTCTGTGGACTGTATCTAGGGTATTCTGTACTTTGTGTGTGTGTGTGTGTGTGTGTGTGTGTGTGTGTGTGTGTGTGTGTCTGTGACTAATATACACTTATTAGTGAGTGCATACCATGCATGTGCTTTTAGGTCTGAGTTGCCTCACTCAGAATGGTATTTTCTTTTTCTATCCATTTGCCTGCAAAACTCAGGATGTTTCATTCTTACTAGCTGTGTAAATGAACCACATTTTGTAAATGAACCACATTTTGTAAATGAACCACATTTTGTAAATGAACCACATTTTCTGTATCCATTCTTCTGTCGTGGTATATCTAGGTTGTTTCTAGCATCTTGCTATCACAAAGAAGGACTTTATGAATATAGTGGAACACATGCCTCTGTGGTATGGTGGGGCATCCTTTGGGTATATTCCCAAGAGTGGTATAGCTGTGTCTTCAGGTAGATTTATTTCCAATTTTCTGAGGAACTTTCAGACTGATTTCCAGAGTGGTTGTACCAGTTTGTAATCACACTAGCAATGGAGGAGTGTTCCTCTTTCTCCACATCCTCTCCAATATGTGTTGTCACCTGAGGTTTTGATAGTAGCCACTCTGATTGGCATAAGGTGGGATCTCAGGGTCCTTTTGATTTGCATTTCTCTGATCCCTAAGAACATTGAACATTTCTTTAGCTATCAAGATTTAGGCATCTTCTTAGCCATTGGAGATTCCTCAGTTGTGAAATCTTGGTTTAGTTCTTTTGTTTGTTTGCTTGTTTGTTTGTTTTTGTTTTTGTTTTTGATTTTTGTTTTTATTTTTATTTTTATTTTTATTTTTTGAGACAGGGTTTCTCTGTATAGTCCTGGCTGTCCTGGAACTCACTCTGTAGACCAGGCTGGCCTCAAACTCAGAAATGTTCCTGCCTCTATCTCCCAAGTGCTGGGATTAAAGGCACGCACTGCCATTGCCCAGCTTGGTTTAGTTTTATACCACATTTTTTGATTGGGTTGTTTGGTTTTTGGTGATTAGCTTCTTGAGTTCTTTATATATTTTAGATATTAGCCCTATATTGGATGTGGGGTTAGAGAAGATTTTTTTCATAATCTGCGTGTTTCCAATTTGTCATATTGACTACATACTTTGCCATACAGAAGCTTTCCAGTTTCATGAGGTCACATTTATCAATACTTGATCTTAGAGCATGAACCATTAGAGTTCAAGGCTCTTTCCCACTTTCTCTTCTACTAGATTCATTATATCTGGTTTTATGTTGAGGTCCTTGATCTACATGAACTTGAACTTTGAGCAAGGTGGCAAATATTGGTCTATTTTCATTTTTTTTACATACAGACAGCCAGATAGACCAGCACCATTTATTGAATATATCTTATTTTTCCATTGATATTTTTGTCTTCTTTGTCAAAGATCAAGTGTCCATAAGTGTGTGCTTTTAATTCTGCTCCATTGATAAACATGTTTATCTCTCTACCAATGCTATACAGTATTACTATCACTCTGTATTAAAGTTTGAGTTCAGGGATGTTGATTTCCCCAGCTGTTCTTTTATTGTTGAAAATTATATTCCCTACTCTGGGTTTTTTGCCTTTCCAGATGAATTTGAGAATTGCTTTTTTCTATGTCTTTGAAGAATTGTGCTGGGATTTGATGGGTATTGCACTGAGTCTATAGATTGCTTTTGGTAGGATGGCCATTTTTACTATGTTAATTCTGCCAATCCATGAGCATAGGAGATCTCTCCATTTTCTGAG
>JADRCD010232414.1:0-20678 GCA_019843815.1 Montemys delectorum
TAAGATAATTTTCTACACTATCCTTGATAAGAACTTCTAGTACAATTCGAAAAGCAGAGTTTGACTTCTGCTGTTCTTCAATTTGTCCATGAAATATTTGTCCTCCACTATTCCTGAAACATTTGAGGCTACCAGCATGAGCTAAATGTTTATTATGTTGTCCTAGGCTTACAAGAGTTAGCAGACTCCCATGTGTGAGTGGAAAAAAAGAGCAGAGTTGGTTAAAGAATGGCTGAGGAGTTGGGTGGGTGGGTGGGTAGATAGGTGGGTTGAGACAGAGCTGTGGCAGGAAATTGGCAGGCTGCAGGTTTCTCCTCAAAGAAAACTTGATTCATCCTGACTGACAGACGCCCAGGAGCAAAGTGACCAGCACAGTTTTCCATGAAGACATCAAAGACATGATATAGAACCATCTATCAAAAATGGTTCACAGCCTACGAATGTACTTTGCTCAGCCAGCCTCCCACTTAGGTACAAGTGGTTCACACAAAGGCAGAGCAAGTTTGTTCCTGAGGCAAAGCATGCTTGCACAGACAGGCCTCAGGGGCACATTTCCCTAATGCCCACTATGCTCCCAGCTCCCTGCCTGTTGTCTTGAAATTCTCAGGTTCTTCCTTCCTTGGGCACAAAGAAATAATAAAATATTCTTGAATATTATTCTGAATTTGCAGAAGCTTAGTGACTTTTCAAAACCATAGGCTAGGGAGATGGTTCTAAGGGGGGGAAGTATTTGTTTCACAAGCCTGAATCCCCAGAGCTCATGACCAGGTACAGAAACCATCCATAATCTCAGTCTCCCATGGTGAGGTGAGAGGTGAAGGAGACAGCTAGCCCTGCATACTCGCCAGCTAACAATAAAGACCCCGTTGCAAACAAGGTGGAAAGAGTAGACCCAGGTTGTGCTCTGACCTCTGCATATACCATGGCAAATACCCACCCACACTTGGACCCCTAATGCACACACACAGATTCTTTCAAAACATAAATTTAGCAGACATGGCATAAGAGTCATCCTAGTATCTACCAGCCAGTAGCCAGTGCCCTTCTGAGAGCAGCGCTAGTCAGCCCTTGCATTGGTGATAGAACCCAGAGACCTTTCAAGAGTAAATTTGTCACATCTCTGCTCTTGTAGTCATTCTGAAAAGGCTACAAGGCATGTGATATTTTAAGAACCAATCCAATAAAGTCATCAAGACTTTGCTACAGATAACATACCAATTTCCTGGCTTTTATGAAAATTCATTATGTCATGTGTGTCACCATTATTGTCTATGCCATCCAGACACCTACCTCTGGCAGACTGGAAGCAGACAAAAATCACACAGTTACCCAATTAGTCTTGGTTTTTATTGCATTGGTGATACTGATGGTGCATAACTTTGTATTCTATAGAATGTCAACTTATGCCTCACTCTCTTATTAGGTTCGTAGTCAAGGAATCTACTCCATTGATTTTTTTTTCAAGATATGACAAATTTACTCTTGAAAGGTCTCTTGAGCCATCAGTGGGATGTGTGTGTGTGTGTGTGTGTGTGTGTGGATGCAGTACAGTAAATAGAGCTATTATGATTATACATAAAACCACAGCCTAACTGGTGATACAGCATCATTATAGAGTACTTTCCTAGCATTCATGAGGCCCCTGGTTCAATCCTCAGCTCTATAAGATAAAACATATTAAAATTAGCCACTATCCAAGCAGCCAAGGTAACATGTTGTAGAGGGTAACTGAGGGGTTGTAAATCCATGCTTGCACAGTATCTTTTGCTCCTGGAAGAGAAGCAATGCTGAGTATGATAGAGGCAGACGCAGCTGCTCTAGTTACAGTTTTATATGTACACATTTTAACGGGAGGTTTAGGTAGCTAAGATGACTGAATTTTCTGAATGAAGGAAACCAGAAACCTAATCCTAGTACCACCATAGTATCACTTAATGACATTTCTCATGACACTTAAAAGTCTTCAGTTAAATGGTTAACTCCATTCGTATTTGGAGAAATGTAAATCCCTTTCATAATAAAGTGGTATAAATAACTAATTATCTTATGGCAGCATTGTCTGCTGGGACAGGCTTTATTATTCGTCTCTGGCCATATCACCCTGAATGTGCCCAGTCTTGTCTAGTAAGTTTTATTCAATCATTACAATTCTCCAATGCAAGTTTCTTATCCCCATAAAGTCCAGTCAACATGGAAAGTTAGAAACATAAAGTTGTACCAAATCAAGTGAAGCATTAAGGTAGAATCAGAATCAGAAATGCAGTGGCAATCAGGGATGCTCATTGCATACATTAAGGATTTTTGTGATCTTTTTTAGTAGACATTTCTGGGTTGAGGATTTAGCTAAGAGGTAGTGTCTTGCATTCAAGAACAAGGCCCTGAGTTTGGTCCTTCCCCTTAAAATGTAAATAAAATAGGATAAAGTAAAAATTTATGAGTGGACCAGCCCCATCTCTCTTAATAGAGAGTATCTCTTCCTTAATATATGCTCAATAAATATTTTGCCAGATAAAGACTGCATGGAATTGAAAGTGTGACTTCACCTTCACTGCAACTCAGGTCATCTTACAATCTAGATCTATTATTAACATATACAACACCATCTTTATTCCCAGAACTGACCAATGTTAGGAAGTATCACATATAAAAACTTCATAGTTTAGCCTTCTTCAAGTTGAATAAGAAATGACTATTGCTATTGAGCTTGTATGCACATGTGTGTACATGTGTGTGTGTGTGTGTGTGTGTGTGTATGTGCATACACACTGAACATACACATACACACACACTGAATTATTTGATGCTACATACCCTCTCACCACAATGACCTCCTACCTTTGCTCTGGCAATAGTGGTATTGTCACTCTTAGGTGACACCTGCTTTCCTGGGAGCCAACAGCTTGGTATGTGCCATGCTGCAGCAGATGGCTTGAGGCATGACGTGTTAATGGCAGTGATTACTTTATGAATAGTGACAGCTGATCAGGGACATAATAAAACAATAGTGGCTGCCATCCTGGAAAAGGTGCTAAATAGGGGTGACATGCTTAGTGGGGGCTATGCTCCTGTCCTGAACCTCATTATCAAATCCAAAGGGACTCACAGCCTAGCCAGGCAGTGGCAGGCTCAAACACAGAAGAAAAAACAATTCAGCACAAAGATATATTTCAATGTTAATTGGGAGGGGGTGCAATCTGGATTTTATTGCAGGAGGTATTTAGACAAATAGCTGTGAATGTGTCATACAATTTTCGTCCCCCTGTACTATCCTTGAGCGTAGAGGCCAATCCTCACACTTCTATGAAATCTATTTTTTCCAATGTTCATGAATCTCAGCCTCCAGCCAGGGTAGAAATCACCATGAGGAAATCAACTTTTGAATGTAATGATTCTAAAGAGTGGCAATTTTCTGAAAAAAAAAATGTATCTAATTTAAATCCCTAAAAATAAATAGCTGCAAATGGGAATACCTGATAGGTCTCTCTTCAGAGTGATTTTTCCAATCCACTCACTGGATGTGGCATACTAAGGCAAACAGGACAGTGCTTACCTGCATGATACATGAGGGAGTCATAACAATACAGCCGCTCACAACCTAGAATGATGAACTATGACTATTTTCTGTGTTGAGCATAAGATTGGATCAGGACTTGAGAAAACAATGCCATCAATTTAATCATTTGAGTACTTAAAGATAAAGTAAAACAGTCAATGTTCCAATGAGCTGAGCTTAACCCTCTGATTTACCTCGAGTTATCAACAAACCTACTTAAAACAATGTTTTTAGTAAATCAAAGAAACACAAAGTCTGTTATTTTGAGGCCTCAGGTGTTTTGGGTTTTTTGTTTGTGTGTGTTTTGCTCTTCTGTGTAGTTTGTCTTCACCCTTCCATGAAAAGCATAGCATGCACAAAAGTATCATTCAACTTAACATGAAACTGCTATATACAAAATATTGTCTTTTTCCCTTTGCTGAGGAGGATGAGAAGGCATATTCAAATAGCCTTCAAGAGTGATAACCATACTCTGAGGGCTAGGGGTGTGTGTTGCTCAGTGGTATAGTGAATGCTTAGAATGTATAAGGTCCTGGGTTTCAGTCACAGTCATCTCTTTCTGTCTGTGTCTTTCTGTGTCTCTGTGTCTCTGTTGCTCTGTTGCTCTGTTGCTCTGTCTCTGTTTATCTGTCTGTCTCTGTATCTCTGTCTTTTTGTCTCTTCTCCCTCTCGTGTGTGTGTGTGTGTGTGTGTGTGTGTGTGTGTGTGTGTGTGTGTGCCTATTCTCCTCTGGCTCATATGTATGTATGCAAACACGTACATGATATCTATATCCAAGTTCTGTGCAGAACAAATGAGTATGCTACCACCACCTGGGTTCTTTTGAGCTCATGACTCAAATGTCTGCCAAAGCCAGCTAGTGTCATGCAAAATTAATAGGCATCTCTTCTGTGTTCTGTGATCTGCCACCAATATTCTCTTTATAACTCTCAGGACCAAAACTGAGTGAACAGATTATAACAAGTTCATCCTACCCATTACAGGATCTTCCCAGAGTGACTATTAGGGAATTACTGTACTATATCTGCCCTGGAGACAAGAGAAGGTCCTGATGTATTCTAGTGATTTTACTTAACCTAGTAATTAGTTTATGTGGTTTTATAGAGATTTTACTGCCCTGAAGATGACAGATTTTCTTTGCAAAATTACTTCTGATAGCCAGTCATTTCATTTCATGGTTTACAAAAGAGCTGATATATTTGGTAAAGGTCTTCATTTAAGAATACAGAAATAGCCTTGCCTCTCAGTATGGGAGAGCTGGGTTTGTTCACTATAGCTTTTTTATCAAATATATTTTGAGCCCATGTACAGAATGGAATTACTCACAAGAAAAAGACAATTTAGATGTATGGCTGAATCTTAGTAAGAATAGGAGTTTTGCATATAAAATGCATAGAATTGACCCAATAGTTCCCAATGCTTTAAAAGAGTTAACACTGGATATAAACAAAAAAAAAAAAAAAAAAAAAACCAACAAAAAAATACCATAGGCTTGTTAATTCCTTGAACAGAGTATTTGTTGATCATCTTCTATATTCTTCATATGGTTATAGGTTTTGAAGGACAGTAGCAAAAATAAAACCTAATCCCCTTCCTCCTAAAATGCACATCTAGACAAGAGGAGAGGAAATTGAAGGGTGGATTAAAAACAAATAACTGCGCATAGGAACAAGAATGGTGATTGGTAGTTGAAAAGACTTGATCAAAGTAAGGAAACAAGATATGTGTAAACTAAAGGAAGATTGTTCCAGAAGACAGAATCAGCATGTATGAGAGAACTGAAGAAACAAAATGCAGAGAGTTCTTGATGTGTTCCTAGCATCATGAACAGGTAGTCCAGGATTTCATTAAGAATTGAATTTCACTAATTCAGTGATGTTTTAAAAAGAGAGCAGTCTCTTGCTGAGTCACAGGTACAGAGGAGCTGCTGTGACACTTCAGCTGGGTATAAAATTTTTGTAAGCTAGCAAGGAAACATGCATGGTTAGAAAATCTTGTCTTATAACTGGAGAGATGGCTCAGGACTTAAGAGTACTTGCTGCTCTTGCAGAGGTCACCAGCACTCATACCATATGGCAGCTCATAATCACCCATAATATCAGTTTCAGGAGATCTGAGGTCTTTTCTTTGTCACCACAAGCACTAGGGAAGCAGGAAGGTGCACATATGTTCTCACAGACAAAAGAATCATATGTACGATATCACTCAAATTTTAAAGAAAAATTTTCTTAAAATTTCTCAAACACAGATAAGACAAATCTATGCACTAATTACCCCAAAAGTCACCGTGGGTGTGATATAGTTAGATTGGAATGTAAGATCCAAGATGGAAAGGTATCTTGTTATTTTGTTTCAGGAGATAAATTCATCATCATTCACTTGGTCTGCCTTTTTCAATTTGTTTCTAACTTTAGAAATAAAGAATGACTATTCTCTCCAATATCACAGACTACAAGAGATTAAAAATTCTCTTTGACCTTCTTAGCTATTTTTGTCTTCTCAGCTTGTTAAAGAGAAAATTTTAGATCTGTTGTATTCTTAATGTACACAAAATGTTTATATATATATCCTGGAAAACATAAAACCTTGTATTTTAAAAAAAATCAAATGACATTGTAATGTTTGTGTTCTGAAACATGATTTTTTTCCCGTGTTTTGTGGCAGTAGGAGCCTGGCCCCATTATTACAAGTAGGGGAGACTCTTTAGTTCTCAGTGTTCTTCCAGGGGTCACTAGGTCACAATATACTCCCCCATTCCCTTGTGATAAATATTTACATCATGTCCAACTTTCTAGTACTGCCAAAACCAGTTTCAATTATCATAGTTGTATATGGTTCCCTGTACTTAGAAAACTACTTTCCTGCTGTATGCACCTAATTTATCACTTCTTATGCTAGACTGCATATCACCTTGACCTAGCATCTCCTTCATCAAGACAAAAAGAAAACATAGCTACAAGCACACTGTCTTGGCTTGCTAACATCTGATTTTCAACTCTGAGTTCAGGTTCAGTTACTAGTTAAGAGCCACTTGTTACCACATCCAAAACAATTCCAGAATGAGAAGGCATCTCCCCTCCATTCCTCCATTTCCTCTCATGTTGTAGATGGCTTTATAGGGGAACACAGTCCAAGTAATGTTTCTCAGGGAGCCAAGATAAAGTTGGCCCTCAAGATACCTTCTAAGAGGACTTGGTGAGCCATGAACAGAGCAGGATGGTTTCCAAGGAAGCACAGAATTCAGAGTTGTAATAGAAAACAGTTATTTGGCTATAACTAATCATACTAACATATGTTAGCATGTGTTGCCAATATACTTCCTAATTAAGAACAACATAAAATCATAGGAAATCCTGTATCCTGTCTTCATAGACTCTTCATGTATCTTTAACTCCCTGGCTTTATTTCTGAAGTATAACTACAAAAAAAAAAAAAAAAAAAGAAAGAAAGAAAGAAAAAAGAAAAAGAAAAAAAGGTTGATTCTAAAGTTCTGTTTTGCCAACCATGAACTGACTGCAATGTCATTAACAAGATTAATGTACATTCCAGAAGACACCACCAAGCATTTTCCTCCTTAAACAAATGCTGCCATTAAAAACTAATTTTAAAAGAAAAAACTAATAATGGTCCCCCTCAAAAAATGAAAGGTCAATGCAGTCTCATTGGTGAGGTAGTATCCATAACCAATATAAAACTGAAATAATTAGGGAACACTTTTTGCATGTTTGCTCACATTGTTCACAGATTTCAGGATGATTGACAGATGAGGCTTGAGTTTTTCTCTTATGCTCTCCTTAAAGCTACTTTAGTTCACCTGAGACTGTTTGGAGACATAGTTTTGACCCATCATCCTCTCACAGATGAACACTGCATAATAATTCCACAGATAAAGTAGTAAATGAAACAACTAATCGAAACTAGAAGCTGCTTCGTGCAATGGTTTGGTGAGGTCCCTAGTTAGCTTTTCATTGCTGTGACAGACACCATGACCAAAAGCAACCTGGGAAGGAAAGAGTGTATTTTGGCTTTCACATCCCAGTCCATCACTGAGGGAAGTTGGGGCAGAAACTCAAATAGAGCAGGACCTGGAGACAAGAGCTGATGTACAGGTCATGGAGAGATGCTGCTTAATGGCTTGCTCCTCATGTCTTGCTCTGTCTTCTTATACGACTTAGGACCACCAGTCCAGAGGTATCACTGTGCATAATGAGCAGGCCTTCCCACATCAATTATCAACCAAAGAAATGCAACATAGTCTTGTCAATAGGTCAGTCTGGCAGGAGTGTTTATTATTTGACATTTCCTCTTCCAAACTGATGCCAGCTTGTGTAAAGTTAACATAAAAAGTAACCAGCACAGTGGGTAAAGACCAAACCTACCTGACTTCCAACCCTAGGCCCCACGTGGTAAAAGGAGAGAATGCATTTCCTAAAGTTGTTCTCTGGACCTTTACTTCCTTGCTATGCATATGCCTTGCTACCATTGTACATGAACACACACACACACACACACACACACACACACACACATTCACATACATACATACATGCCCACACACTAAAAAAATTAGACCTCTAGAACCCCTAATGAGACCCTAACTTACTGTTTGGATACAGTTTTCCAACTACAGACTCAAACTGATCTCTTCCTTTTAACCACCAGGCCATATTACATAGGTTTACTTTATTTTGTTGTAAAAAAGCAGAAAGCAGCCACTCAGAAATATATTGCACATCAAGTTTCTGCCTCTTGTTCCATTTGACTTTTATTAGGTCATGCACTGAAACAGCCTCTGTAATGACACAGGCTGGATTTGATGGCATCTTCAGACACATCTAGAGGACTTTCCAGTGCTTTGAATGCTCCTGATCTCATTGCCTCCTTTCCAAGACCCATTTTGCTTGCCTCTTGGTCTCTCCTGCTTGCAGACCTATTTATTGCCTGTTGTTCTTGGCTCTGTCTCACGTTCCATTTTTCACGATTAGTTCTTTATGATGGCGCATTTCCTTTTCTTCTCCCTGTGGTGGCTGCCAGCCCAGTTGTTCACTCTGGGGCCTGCCCTTTCCCTTTGCTAATGAAAAGCCACATCCCTGCCTGGCTGGAGCTATCTAGCTGTTTCCGTTTTAAAAATGTAAACTCATCTTTATTCAGAGAGGTTCCTGGGTAAACCTACTTCATTGTCCCAAGGAGTTGATAAGAACAGTAAGGATTAAATTGTTTTCAAGAGAAAGGCATATGAGAAAAGTTTGAAGTCAAGAAAGGATGATAAACAGAAAATAAAACATTATGAAAAAACATCAATGACCCCTCCCACCCCCAACATAGTTCTCCTTTATGTCTTAAGGCTCCTTAGCAGGTCTGGGTAACAAGTTGTTCTGAAATGTTCTATCAAAGAGTCTAGTCAGGAGGTAGTGGCGCCACTCCTTTAATCCCAGCACTTGGGATGCAGAGGCAGGTGGATCTCTTGAGTTCTGGCCTCATCTATAACATAAACTCTAGGACAGCCAGGATTACACAGAGAAACTTTGTCTCAAAAAAACCAAAAAAACAAATAGTCTATCCTTCCTTAAAACTTCTTTGGCTTCCTATTTTGCCTGCTGAACATTTGTTGCCTTCCACAAAAATAGAGCAGCTAGCATCGGCAACCTGAATGGTCTGGGACTGGGTGTGTAAAAGGTGCCAAGTCAAGGCGGAGCCTGCCCAGTCAAGTTCCCAGGATTCTTGGACTGTGCAAGCCGATGGCAATCCCTCTTTAATCTCTAGCTAATGTCAGCAGATGAAACCTTCTTAACTCAGAGGAGGTCCCTCAAACAAAACAACCTGTTTACCCTTAAGCTTGCAAATCCCCCAAATATTTCTGAGGGAAAAAATGAATACACCCCACACTCATCGTTTTATCAAAACAGAATGGCTAATTCTTTTTCAGGTATTATAACTGATAAAGCCGCATGGGACTGAGGGCTTATCTTCTACCCAAGCATTGTTTTAAGGATCTGGTTGATTAGACAGATGTTGACATTCTAGATCTTACAGCTCTGACTTAAATCTTAGAAGCCCTCCCCTTCTCTGAAAGCATTTTTCCCCCTCGTGGAATATTTCCAGCTAGGGTTAGGGATAGGGCTCACAGCTGCAGTGCTTGTCTCAAATGATGGAGGTTCTAGATCAAGCTTCATAAATAAGTAAATTAATAAACCAGCAAAAATTATTTCTCACTATGATCATGGGAAGCTAATCAAATAAAGCAGTAAGAAATCGGAAAAAAATGTTTTAAGTATAAAGTGTTAGATAAAAGACTATCATTTGGAAACAAATTTTAGGTAAAATAAAATTTATTATTTCTCTTAGAAAGAAATGATATAGGATGGGTGACCATCACTAAAACATGCATACATACATATATGACATGTTACATGGGGAAGCAATGCATAATCTTATTTGAAATCCACAGGAGCTCACAAGGCAGAGATTTAGGAAGTTAGGACTCTTTGAAGACAAGATTCACATGCTCCAAGATGTTCATATTTTCTTAGGGGTGAGCCCCTGGATTCTCATGCAGTCGAGCCTCCCATCTGCAAAGACACTGCAGACAATGCTCTAGTCTTAAGAAGAAAAGGCAGGAAGCCTGAGGGAGAAGTTGATTTTGTCCACCCCATTTTATTCTCCAATCTTCTCTGAAAAATAATTTCAAGGGCTGGCAAGATGGTTCAGTGGGTAAAGTCACCTGCCATGCCATCAAGAGTGGCAACCTTAAGTCAGATCTATGGAACCCACATGGTAGGAGGAGACTCCTGCAACTTGTCCTCTGACCTGTATACATGTGCTGTGATATGCTTGTGACCACCTACACACACACACACACACACACACACACACACATACAAATTCACAAGTGGGAAGGGGTAAATAAATAAACATTAAAATTTTTTTAAAAAGCAATAATTTTAAACTCTTCACAGTAAGGATAGCCACACCTATCTCTTATCTGTTTACAGGTTTCTGAGCCAGTATCTAGTAGACCAATGACAATCTTGCAGACTTGAGGTCTGTCTGAAGAAGAAAATAGAAATATCTTGGATCCTAAAGAAATTAAGTTGCTTGATGGGTGATATTTATATTCACCCCACCCTGCCTACTGCCATCCCTGAATTCTCTTGAGCCTGGTTTCTCTTGCCTGCCTGTCTGACCTGTTCGTGTCCCCTCTGCCTGCTGTTTGCCTCACAGCTCTAACTTACAACACACGGGATTACAAGCACTGAACTCTGAGACGTTGTCCCTGTAGCAGATCATGACCTCTGTCTTCTGTTTGTCCCTCTGGTCCCTAAAGAAATAATAATCTGAGATTTGCCTTGGCCCTAGCTGACCATATGTTATTAGGCCAAAGGTAGACAAGACCCCGGTCCCAGGGTTTGCGTAGTAGTTTTGGTGGCTGGGAATGAAGATTAAACTGAGTCTAACCTCTATCTCTACTCCATATTCTATTACCTGGGTCTTCAGTGTAGCAAAACAAGACAGGTTATATCTGTGTTGCAAGATCTCCAACTAGGAAGTGCAGTGGGAAAATATTGAAAATAGAGGTATTTCTCAACCATCTCTGTGTCATCAACGAAAATACTTCAATTTCTGTGTTTCAGAATTATTCCTAGATGTTCTAACATATACTTAAAGTTATACCCTTGAAAAGAGAAATGCTCGCTTTTATGGCTGCCTCAGACTCCTTTACTTCTAACAAGACAACAGAGAGGTGATTGAGTGTGATGGATATAGAGTTCAGGAAGTTTGATCTCCAGGACCTCTGTGCACATGTTCCTCCTAGTGGCTTCACCTGGGCCTACCAACTCTGTTTTCACCATCTTTAATTTTGTTTTATTAAAAATAGCCCTTGGGTTCTGGGGTGATAGTCCAGTCTGAAATGTGTTTGCTATACATGAGGACCTGAGTTCAATGCCCAAAATCCAGGTAAAAAGCCAGACACAGTTAGTTACTGATGGTTGAACTCTCAGCACAGGAGAGAATCTCTAGAGCTCACTGGTCAGCCAGTCTAGCTAATGGTAAGCTTCAGGTTCTGTGAGAGACTCTGCCTCAATACTTAAAGTGGAGAGTCATTGAGGAAGATACTGGATAGAGAACTCCTGCACACGTGTGTGCACGAGCGCGCGCGCACACACACATACACACAGACATGCACTCACACATATACACATATGCATGAAGTATTTCCATGAATTATATACTTGTTAAGCCAACAAAGCTGTCTCTAGGATACAAAATGAATTATGAATTCTTATCCAGTGATGATCAGAGGATGTGTCAGCAGGCTGCACTCTCCAATGATTCCCAGTGGTGTAAGTAAAGGGTTAGAGTTGTCTAGCTAGGTAAGATTTTTTTTTATTTGGTCTTTTCTAGACAGGGTTTCTTTGTGTAGCCTTGGCTGTCCTGGAACTCATTCTGTAGACCAGGCTGGCCTTGAACTCAGAAATCTGCCTGCCTCTGCCTCCCAAGTGCTGGGATTAAAGGTGTGCGCCACCACCGCCCAACTCTAGGCAAGATTTTTAAAAGCATGATGAGTTACCAGTTGACATGACCTAAAGTTATGAATGGTGACCAAATCTAAGTGGCCTTTCATGCATTACTTCAAATCAGTATTGGTCAACTGAATGTTGATTTTGTCAACCTGTTTTAAGTTTATCTCTACATTTATTTCAGATTTGTAATTGTAGAAGAGACATAAGCTTAAGAAGTTTTTTTTGCTGACTTTGGAGTTTTTACATATTAAGGAAACATTAAAATATGAAATTAATCAAATTTCAAAAATTAAAGACGGGGGTGCTAAGGAAGGGTGCTAATCTCAGCTGATAGAGCACTGGCTTAGGGTCTGAAGCCCTAGGTTTGATCCCCAGGACTCTATAAACCAGCATTGTCTGTGATCCCATCATTTGTGAGGGTAGGAGGAAGGTAGAAGGATGCAGGTCACCCTCAGCTATATAGTGAGTTGAAGGCAAGCCAGCCTGAGCTACATGAAACCTTGCCTCAATAAAATAAAATAAAATAAAATAAAATAAAATAAAATAAAATAAAATAAAATAAAATAAAAAGGGTTGGAAACATGGAGAGAATGAAGGGGAGAAGTGCTGTCAAACCCATTAACAATGCCTTCAAAGCCTACCAATCTCAAGTTCCTATTGTCTTTAGTTCAAATGTCTCAGAGCTAGCCTGTGCTTATTGCCTCAATAAGACTGTCTGAAACAGTAGCCTTCACTGTAATTCTGCCCCCTCTATTTGCCAGGCACTTGTTCTTGAATGTGAGAAATCTAGTTAAGTGTTTGCTATAGTCTCCAAGATGGGTGATAACAAAGACATAAATACGCAAAGTAAGACTTACTTATGCATATTTAATAAAAGAAGTGAAATCCTAACGCTTTGCTTTTCTCATTGCTGTGACTCAGTACCTGACATGGAGCAGCTTCAAGGAGGAAGGTTTATTCCAGTTCATAGGAGTATGAGGCAGCTGCTTACGTTGCAGGCACTCTGGAAGCAGAAAGCAGCAGACAGAAAGTAATGCCAGGCTCAAAATCTCAAGGCATGTCCTGTCCACAGTGGCCCACTTCCTCCAGTTGAGGTTCCACCTCCTAAATCTTCCATGACCTCCCAAAGCCACACCAGGAGCTAGAGACCAAGTGCAACCACATGAGTGTCTGGGGGACATCTCTCATTCAAACCATCTTAAACCCTTTCCCACCAGTGTGGGAGGCTGGTGACATGTTCACGGTGATGCTTTTCTTTAAGATGAAAATAACTCTGAGTATAGCTTTGCTACGTTAATGCCAGAAAATGTTTCATGTTCCACCTTCCAATTGGCATGGAATGAATTCCATTAACCAACTCCCTTCTCAGTTTAACTTCTGAGCTACTCCTGGAAAACCAACTAATTCTTAAGGTCAGAACAAACAAAGCAGAATTAGGAAGACAAATTTCTAAGGGAGGAAAATCATGCAGCAGATTCCCAAGCCAGTTTATAGCAATTTTTTTTGCTACTTTTCACTGTTGGCATTTTCTATCATCCCCTCCCCTTCTTTCATGGGTGGCCTATAATTAAATAATCCCAGGTACCTGGCAGCCAGAGCATCCCTTGAGAACTTCTTCCCATGTCTGTAATAAGCCTCATTCTTTAAATTCACCAGAAGTTTTGATGCCCCTCTTCACATTCTTCAAACAGCAATAGATTGAAAGACTCTCACCCTTTGATCTGAGGAAGACTCTGGTTCATATCAGAAGCCGTATCTGGGCTCAGCAACCCCTCTTTGTACCCTTGGCCACTTGCCCTGCTTCCTAAGAAACAGGGCGAGTAATGAAAATTTGAAAGTTATGATTCATAGCATTATCTGCAAATCCTGAGAAATGGTCTTGTCCACCAGGGTCCAGTAAGAGAGCCAAGTACTCCTTTTCTCTACTTCTACCCAAACCTTGGTAGGCTCTTTGCACTGGAATGGTTATTTCTAAATCTCAATTTTATTAAAGTAGCAATTGCATCATTTAAGGTACGTACTTCTTCTGTATATACTCAGTTCTTGTTGTCTCAAATGAGATGTTTATTAATCTTCCAAAAGTGGCAAGACTTGGGTCCAACCTGTCTCATAAAGAAGTTAAGCAAGATGCCAGGCATGGTGGTACACCTTTAATCCTAGTAAGAACAGTCAGATGTCTTGTATGTTTTAGGCCACCATAATCTACATAATGAGTTCCGCCCAAATAGGCCTACCCAGTAATACTCTATCAAATAGCCAAAATAATATAAAACAAAACAAAAAAAAATGAAGAAAATAACAAAAGAACAAGAAGATAGGTAAGAACAGATAAGATCTCTACCCAGTGAACTGTCCTGAGTATCTTGAAAGGTACTCTTAGAAGAATAATTTTATAATTAGATTAGGTCAAATTAGATAACTCTAGAATTTAGCAATTTCTATTTGAAATCACTGGTTACTGTGTATCTGATTGGCACGGAGTTTAAATTCAAAGATGTCACACTGTACTTGTCTTAGTTTTATCCTGTAGAGTGGGGGACAGAATAAACACCAGGGACCACTCAGTTCTACTCTTTTGTTTCTTTTCCTAACAAGTTAACTGCCACCTCTTTCCCTTTCCCCATATCCCATATCTGAAATGTACTAAGTGCAAAACTCTATGGGGATCCTAATAAACACGAGACAAGAAGGAAGAGTTTCCAGGAATAAGAAGAGTAAAGTACAACTCCAGGAGATCTGCATATAGATTAATATATAGTAAATGAGAGTCTTTCGTTCTTTTGTATACAGACACATGCACATGTGCATGCACAGGTGCGTGCATGTGCGTATGTGTGTATGTATGCATTCATACATATTCCAAGAGTTCTCTCACATAGGAATTTAAATGTTGAGGAACAGCATGCAAAATTGGACAGAGAACTAAAATCAGAGTCAGTGAACTAGATCCCAAGCTGTATCTACCACTTAGCAGCCATGTACTCTGAGCAAAACTCTCCCCTTCCCTTTTTCTTAGAGCATAGCTATCAACACCAAATACCATAATGTACATGACGCACCATGTTTGGGATATACTAACTACTCAGTGAAAGACAAAGAATTTATGATTTCCATTACTAATGTAGAGGGCCTGGGATGAAGGTCACAGGCTAAACTTGAAGTCAGCAACTCAGATTCTGTACACTTCATGTCAGAGTAAATATGTATGTGGCTTGTGATCAGTCCGAGGGCTGTGTCATCTACATGACACCAGTGTTACTTTTCTGAACTGTCTTGTCCTGAGCAGACCTTTTCTGAGGCTTATGGTATCATCATCCACCTTGCCTTTTTCCTACATACCATCACACACACACACACACACACACACACACACACACACACACACCACAGTATTTACTATTTAATTGCCTAGAGTTGGTAGAGCTAAATATAGTCCCATCCCTCCAACCAGCAACTCTAGAAAGGACCTCAATTGGCTTGATTTACTCCCTACCAAAACTTGACTTCCAGCCTCATTAAAAAAAAAAAAAAAAGAAAAGAAAAGAAAAGAAAACAAGAACTGAGAACACTCTATGACAATGTTTCACAGAGGACACCTTGTCTAATTTTGGGAAGGGTTTTACACTAGCACTCAACCCTTGCCTCATTTACATCCCCTGTAGATAAACCCGAGTCCTGTTCTTCATTTATTTCTGAGCCAGGATGATTCTCAGATTGCCACTTTGAAAACTAGGAAAGCAGACGTCAGCACAGTCACTAGCAGACAGTATTGGAAAGAGGGCTTATAGTCTTCGTTTTTGGTGACAGGCTTAGGGAAAGGTATTATGGTAGATCCCATTAGCAAGAACATTATGCTCATTACATCAATTCTAGAATGTGAACTGAGAAGCTGTCTCCCACACTCCAACACAGCATCTTCTCCTCCCAATGCTATGCCCTTCTACACAGGGGACTTGGCCCAGAAAACGCCTGTCTGGGGTAAATCACAGAGAACTCCCATGCTATGGAGCTTCTAGGCCAGAATACACTGCAAAGGACTCATGTCATTCTTGAAAAATCTACCAGCACACATTCATAAGCTGTTTCTCTCCTAGTTCTTAGGTGACCTTTAGGGTTCGAAAGTATTCCTTTGTGTTTAAGCAAACACAAACTAGTCTGCAAGCATCATTCAAAGAACTGAATGATTCTATTAATTCTATTAATCTCATGTCTTCATTGTTATCAAGAAGAGGAAACAAGGATGCCTTTGTTTTCTGGATGAACACATGCTTCTAACCAGTGGCCCACAGTGCTGGCATTTGCCTTTTGAGTTGTAGACAACTCTGTGTGCCCTGGGGCTTCAGTGTAGCTTGTTCCCAGATGTGAAAAGCATGGGATAAACACAAAGTGAGCTGTCTGGACCTGGATCCGAACTGAAGAGTTCATCCTTCATCCTGTAGAGTACTTTCAAACAATCATTAATAAATGTGGTCTTCCAGATTAAAGGAGTCAAGTGAACAGGCCCATGAGGATTCCGCTTACACACACATGCCAGAATTCTGAACACTAATATGCAATCCAAAGGGAAAGAAATATGTTTACACTATAAAAAAAAAAAAGAGGAAGAAAGAGAGTGGGGGAAGAGGAAGAGCAGCAGCAAACCAATAAAATTGAGCAATAGCATTATGTGCACCTACTGTGTGTGGGGCATGAAGAGCCTAGCCATGAAGAAAGAATTAAGACTTAGCTTCTGGGAGCTAGAGAAAGGACCCAAGGAGCTGAAGGGTTTGCAGCCCCTTAGGAGGAACAACAATATGAACTAACTAGTACCCTCAGATCTCCCAGGGACTAAACCACCAATCAAAGAGTATGGTGGGACTCATGGCTCCAGCAGCATATGTATAGTAGAGGATGGCCTAGTCGGTTATCAATGGGAGGAGAGAGAGGCCTTTGGTCCTGTGAAGGTTCTATGCCCCAGTATAGGGGAATGCCAGGGTCAGGATGCCAGAGAGGGTGGGTTGGCAAGCAGGGGGAGGGGGGAAGGAACAGGAGGTTTTTTATTTTTTGTTTTGTTTTGTTTTGTTTTTATTTTTCCCCAAGGGGAAACCAGGAGAGGAGATATCATTTGAAATGTAAATAAAGAAAATATCTAATAAAAAAAAGAAAAAAGAAAAAAAAAAGATTTAGCTTCTGTCTCCCAAGTGTTTACATTCTTCTGGAAAAGAATGAAGCCAAGTCCAGAAATAACTAGAGAACATGCTGAATGCAGTAAGTCACCAACAGGGAGCAAGATGGGGGGAACAAAAGATAACTCCACAGACCAGGAAGCATTCATGGATGGACTTAAAAACTCAGGAAAAGGTAACCTCAAAAGACAGCTGAGCTGGGTGATGGGGGTGTATGTGTGTGATTCCCCTCCCCTCTCAGGAGACAGAGGTAGGTAGTCCTCTCTGTGAGTTCCAGGCCAGCCTCCTCTACAGAGCAAGTTCCATGACAGCCAGGGCTACACAGAGGAACCCCTGTCTTAGAGATAGATAGATAGATAGATAGATAGATAGATAGATAGATAGATAGATAGATAGATGAATAAGCATCCAGGTTGGAGAACTGAAGATGAGCTAAGACCAGGAAGTGGAGAGCTATAATAAGTCTTGTGGAAAATGAGCGATGCAGAGATTCAGATTTAAGACAAAAATACATTCTAATAAAGCCATGGTAAATGAGAATACCAAAGAATACACTTAGTAGAGATACCTTGCTGAACATCTAAGTTTAAATGCACCTGCCTTAAACACATTTAGAATATCTAAAAACCTCCTGTCAAGCAAAACAATCAAGTACAAAGCCCATTTTATAATGATGTGCTGATCAGCTCCTGTCTGAATGTATTGAAGGCCAGTACCAAAATACACTGGCAGCACAGAACACTGCTAGAATGTTTAGTGATGTCCAGCCAGTAGCATGTGGCTGGAAGAGATATGGCTCACTGTGGTGGGCCAGCATTCTGACAGAGAATATACCACAGTCATGAGTCTGGGAGGAGACTAAAGTTTAAAACTGAAGGCTTACCTTGGAATGAAGGCTGCTGCTTTCCTACCTCTATGACCTCAAAAGTGTGTAAGTAATGCCAGACCAGGTGCTGCACAACTGTAGTCCCTGCTACTTGAGAGGCTGAAACAGGGGTAGCAAAAATACAAGACTAGCTGGGGCTGAAGAAAGAGTCCAAGGGCAGAGGGGATCTTACTCAGACCTTGTTGAGAAGTCACTGAGACCCTTAGTGAGCTAATGATTTTATAATATTCAAGAAGGTGGTATGAAGAAAAAAAGCCATGAAGACATTTTAAATAATAATAATTTCAAGTAAAATTTAGAAAGCATAAAGGGTTGCTGGGGATACAGCCAGCTTAGTAGTAAAATGCTACCCTAATGTCAACTCTAAGAATTGCAAAAAAATTAATAAGAATGAAAAATATTGTTCATTAAACCTTTAGTTAAAGACCATCTATTCAAAGCACAACATATCTGGCTAGTCCTCATAGCATCAGTCCTCATTAGAACAAATAGATAAATAAGAATGAAAGAAAAAATTATACATTACACTTGTATACAAAGCACATCATATCTGGTTAATATTGGAGAATGCAAGAAAAAGGAAATTGTAGATGCAATGCAAAAAAGAAGAAGAGGAGAAGGAGGAGGAGGAAGAAGAAGAAGGAGGAGGAGGAGGAGGAAGAAGAAGGAGGAGGAGGAGGAGGAGGAGGAGGAGGAGAAGGAGGAGGAGGAGGAGGAGGAGAAGGAGAAGGAGAAGGAGAAGGAGAAGGAGAAGGAGAAGAAGAAAGAGGAGGAGGAGGAGGAGGAGGAGGAGGAGGAGGAGGAGGAGGAGGAGAAGGAGACAGAGACGGAGAAGGAGAAGGAGAGGAAGAAAACAGGACAGGGAACATACAGAGCAGAGGCCCAAATTACAGATGATGCTACAGACTTCTTCATTTGACAGACAATAAGTGTGCAGCATGGCATGGAAGCACCATCTGTAGGCGGATACATTCTAGTTCATAGGCATAAGCTCAGAGAAGATGAACGACAAAAGAAGGGTCAGTAAGATGGGAAAATTTACTGTGTGTACAAAGGAGGAAGTGGGTAGACCCAAAATTTGGTACCAAAAAAACCCCCAACCAACTACCAACCACTAACCCCCCCCCCCCAAAAAAAAAAAAAACCAAAGCAAACCAACAAACAGTGAAGAATAGGGAAGTTGATGACTAGAGCAAGGTAATGTCCTAGAAGAAATAACCCAGGGCAGGTTCTCAGTGGAGATAGAGTAAGCCAGGATTGATACAGGTGTGACTCTACCTTCTACTGCAAGAAATCATAGCTGCCAGGTGGAAGAGAAGCAGGAAATCTGACAAATAAGGCAGGGGGAAAGGCCAAGGCCAGAAAGAGATCAAAGTAGATGGGCCCACAGGGAGAGAGGGAAAGCTAGCATCCAGGGAGAGCCGATGTGTTTTGAATGTTCTCAAAAATGTAAATGGATGAACAGGGAGACATTTCAATTTTCAGACAACCTCTGAAATTGTAGATAAATGTAGAAACTTCTAGAAAACAGTCCAGGGCTAGGGAGATGGCTCATTTGAGAAAGCACTTGCCTCACCAGTGTGAACGCCTGAATTTCATTCCCGGAACCTATGTGAAAAGCTACATGTGATTGTGGGTGCTTGGAATTCTAGCACTGGAGGTACAGATGCCCAGATGTTTGGAGCTCACTGACCACCCGGCTCAGCTTACTAGGCAAGTTCCAAGCCAGAAAGAGACCTCATCTTAAAAAAGAAAGAAAGAAGGAAGGAAGGAAGGAAGGAAGGAAGGAAGGAAGGAAGGAAGGAAGGAAAGCAAGCAAGCATCCGGGCGGTGGTGGTGCACGCCTTTAATCCCAGCACTTGGGAGGCAGAGGCAGGCGGATTTCTGAGTTCGAGGCCAGCCTGGGCTACAGAGTGAGTTCCAGGACAGCCAGGGTGATCCAGAAAAACAGTGTTTCAAAAAACCAAAAAAGCAAAAAGTAGATAGCACAGGAGGTTGTCCTCTGAACTTAACAGCTACACACATGACTATGCCTCTACAAAGACATGCTTACCCTTTATATATGCACGCAGGCACACACATGCATGCACACACAAAACCATATGAAAGAGTTCACAGTGTTTCATGTTTCATGTCTATCCAGAAGGACTCACTTCAGCTGATCAATCTTAGGAAAAGGCTAGAATTAAGAAAGGGTATTTTTCTTTCCCAGTAGGACCTAGCAAATTGCAATCACCTTTTCAGAAAGAGGCTGCACAAATAGCATCAGCAGCAAAGGAGGTGAATTCATAGGTTATTATGTACTGCTCAGAGGTTCCAGGACTCTCTCCCCACTAAGGTTGCCACTTGCTCCCTGTTTCTAGATTTGTAATTAACTCAAATTGGTGGGTTCTGTTTCCCCACCTTGTCTTTGTGTGTTTCTGTCTCGCTGCCTCTCTGTCTGTCTTTCTGTCTCTCAATATGTCTCTGTCTCTCAGTCTGTCTCTCTCTGTGTCTCTGTCTCTGTCTCTCTCTCTCTCTCTCTCTCTCTCTCTCTCTCTCTCTCTCTCTCT
>JADRCD010232414.1:20688-36016 GCA_019843815.1 Montemys delectorum
TCTCTCTCTCTCTCTCTCTCTCTCTCTCTCTCTCTCTCTCTCTCTCTCCCCCACTCCTGCTGTCCCTACCCCTACAATCGTTAGACTTTATATCTTCCTGGAGCAGAACTTTAACTGGACATATTTTAGTGTGTCCACCATGACACATCAATCTGCAGTGTACCTTCAGTGAAGGATGTATATGAAACTTTGATTGGAATTAACACTGCCAAACTGAGTTTGAAACTGCAACAGGAAGTGCCCTGGGATTTACCAAAATAGTCTGGGAGTTGAAAAATTACAATCCAGGTGCCCGGCTTTTTCAAGTTACTCCCCTCCCTCCAATCCCATGCACCGCTGCCTGCAAGCTTATTTACAGAGTCAATTAACAAAAGATAACCTCCCATTGTGTAACCATCAATAAATCAATCGTGTTAATACTATCTTGGAATGTCCCCCACTATTGACATTCATATTGTTTACATTAGACACTTGAGAAAGCCAGAGCCCTTGAGTCGGCTTGTTCCAAGTTAATGGATTCTGGAGTAGCCATTACTACATATTACTTTCTTTACAAAATATTTGAAGTTGCTCTGGGGTTCACCTGCCTTATCCATGCTGGCAGGGAGCCCTCCTCCCCACCAGCAGGATCCAATCTCTGCCATAGAGAATCTGGTGACTACTTAGGAGGGCAAACATTTATGAGCAATCACTTAGGGTACACCTACTTCTTTGTGATGTGAATAATGCATTTCCACCCAGCCCAGCCCCCCACTGTCAGCCACCCTCAACAATCTGGGGAATCAAATTAATCTTCAATTACGAGAAAGAATCTTAGCAGCTAGCGCAGCTCAAGTTACCAAGTCACTTACAATTGTGAGCCCTTCATACAGAGAGCACCCCAAACACAGGGCTTTTCATAATTTCTCTTCCTCCCCAATAAACTGAGGGAACTCTTTCCAACCCCTGCGATCATTTCTATATGGGGGGAAATCTTGAAAATGTTGTTGATTAGCTTTGAAAATGAATTGGAAATAAATCTTTGTGCATAATGCCTGTTGTCTGAACTTTGTCACTCCAAACATAAAGTCGGGTGCAATGTTTTGTTTTCTGTTTAGCACTTCCTCTCTAATGACACCAGAAAGACTTCAAAAACAGGTTTTTCTCTTAGCAGGGACACTCCTATGCTTCGAGGCCAAGGGAGTTTGCAAAGGCAAGAAATGTGCAGGATTAAAAAGAAAAGAGGAGGGAGGGAAACCCCGGTGGTACAGCTTCTGAAGTTTCAGATTTCAGAGCTGGCTGCAGACCTGGGCAAAGTTCACTGCTCCCTCTTAGAGACATGATACATACTTTTCAAGTTTCTACTTGCTTCTTAGAGAGGGAAAAATGTGGCCTGGGAGTTGAGGTTGCTAAGGCTGAGTGGAACCAATTTAAGCAAGCATTCCTTTCCGAAAAGACAGGTTGCCTCGCCATTGTTATTTCACTGTAAATACCAGAAAGTCTCGATCCTCCCTACTTTAAGCAAATACTTTAGCTACAACGTTGAAGCCATCCTTCTTCCACTGTGGGAAAACAGCTAAGCCACTCCCTGGCTCTTCTCCCTCTATGCCTTGACAAAATGGAATATTAACCTACCATGTTGCACATCTTATCAAACACTGGCTTCATTTTTCTCTTGCTAAAGATGGGTAGTTATGCTACCCATGACTACTGTGTAATTAAAAAAAGCTCTCGCTGTTCCTAGTCTTTTTTTCTTTTCCTTTAGCTTTCATGATAGATCTGTCTTCTGACGAGTATTTTAAAGAGGGTGAAGAAAATAGACAGAACTTAGAGAAGGAAAACAGACATCTAATTACTGTCTCTTCTAGGTCCTAGTGTGACTCTAAACTGAAAGCTCCAAAGGACGTTGGTGACCTTAGAATTTGCACACCAATACATTTATGCCTTCAACTTGTTTGTACAATAGAGCTGTTGATTCTCCTCCAAAATAAAGAGGTTCTTCAGAGTTTTTTTTTTTTAATGAATCAATAGATATTAGTATCTTACAAGAGAAAGTGAAATAAGTTTCCAAATTTATAAATATAATATTTTGTATGAAAAATTTGCATCAGTTGAGCACTTAAGACCATACCAGCATAACACTTTGTATTACAGTCTGAGAAGCATTTTTATATGGAGAGAGTACACTTGTGTTCAGGGCAGTACAAACTAGATTGGAAATTTAGACATTTGGTTAGGAGATGGTCCTCTTTACTCAAAATGTCATTGTTTCTCTGCCACCTGGTAACACCCATCTTTGGGTCAAACTAGAAAATGGTGAAGAGTCCACGCATATGCTTTGATCCTTCAAAAAGCACACAGGGCCTTTGAAGTGGATGAAATGATGAACTATAAAGTGGATGCCTCTTCCTGGAGTGTTCTGCATGGTTTCCTCCCCAACCTTAACTTCCTCCTTACTCATGTCCCTCTTGCTAACACTTGGTTTTCCTTACATGTTGTCATTTTGCTTTTGCTTTGCTTGTGTCTTTCCCTATGCCACCACTTCCCTAGTCCCATGTGACATTCATCCACCATCAGCTCATGTCTCCCTCCATGTTGTTTCAAGCCCTTAAAATCTCTTTCTGGAATCAGCTGCCCACGTTACTATCCAGGCATTTAAACATCTACGTCAATACTAGAGGAGTTCATGTTCTCAACGCTAGGGCTTTTGTATATAGAAAGTCTAAGACCGATATTGTTTGAGATTCCTATCTGAAAACATAAACATGATTTTACAAACAGGCTTGGCATGACTAACTGATATTTCTTAACATTCTCTGAGAACATGTATCATCATAGTAATACTCCAGCCATTGTATAGCTCCAAATGGAAATAGTACAGAAACACTCCATTTAAAGCACGAAGGAAGGAATGATTCATGTCCACCTGGCCTTTCAGACCTCCTTCACAACACTTCCTCCCCCTAATCAGATACTACTTAGAGACAAGGACTATGGTAAGAAGAGCTTTAGGCTGGAACTGTGACTTTTTATGCCATCTGCACCTCTGCTTCTTCATCTGAAAGACGGAAATGACCCTATGAAAAGGTTTGTGGGTCTTTTCTGCTGGTTGCTGACCCCTGTTGTGTTTACTGCTCCTGGACATTAGTATTATAATTCTTGCTAGATAACAGAAGGGGAGGTACATGGTCAAAAATCAAAGTAAAGATAAACAGACTTGGGTAATGAATTAGACCAAAACAGCCCAATAATTTAAGACACTTGCCAGAAAGGGGATCGAGGAGAAATGGGGAGCTCCTAGTGTCGATTCTACATTGACTGGTCTCTTCCCAAGAGACCATTCTTGAAATGCCCACAACATTGGTCATATGACACCCAGACACAACCACAACTCATTCCTCAGGCTACTCATGGCCTAAAAAGTGGCTACAACCTGTAGAGATAGTGCTGGCCACGATTAGTGCATTTTACTGAACACATTTCCCTTTACAAAGCAAAGATCACTAGAAATCACATGTTCTCATGAAGAGACAAAAAGTTAAAGTAGAATTACAAGCAGGCAGTGTGTACATAAGGCCCTGTAGTTAATAATGTACTTGAGATGAAGGACAGGAGCCAAGGTTGAGTAGAAACTCTTTATCCTCATTACATGAGCCACACTACTAGTATGGCTAGAAACGTGGTGCTGTTTCTTCTCAAGTTTCAAGGCAGGTGAGTCTCTGGATTTAAGCACTGGACAGTAACTTAAGGAGATTGATAGTCACTAGTAAATGGAAGCATCTCAGTGCATCTGTTATACCAGTCCATGGAAAGAAGTCCTTCCAGTAAAATATACACACTGCTCTAATTTTTATGTGAACTGTCTTCCTGTCCCTTATAGGTCCATATCTTAAAGGCTTGACCCTGTTGTTTGTAGTGCTACTGGGAAGCATAGTCTCTTTAGTAGGTTTGGCCCAACGGGAGGAAGCCAGGTCGTGGAGAGTGTACCTTTGAATGGGATCCTGGGATTCTCAGCTCACTGATGTGCTTCGCCTCTCCCCTCCCCTCTCCCCTGCTCCCTAATGATTGTTTCCTCTCCTTCCTGGTCATCAATACATAGGCAGCTTCCTCCAGCACATAACCCTACCATAATATAGGGCTCACTACAGAGTATGTGTTGAGCCCTCTGAGCCAAGATAAACTTTCCTTATAAGTTGCCATCCTCAGGTATTTTGTGATAACAATAAACAACTGAGCAACACACATGTCTATACAGCCTCTCAGGAACAAGATCAAGGCCAACTGTAATGATGATGACAGTGACAAAGATGTCATCCCCTGTTCTCAGAATTTTATAGACACTTACTTACTGAATCTTGAGGATACCTCTAGATATCCGGTTCTATTATTACTCTTATTTTTGGATGAATTCCTGGACACAGAATGGTGCTAACTGATCATCCCAAGTTCAGGAAGTAGACAGAGCATGGTAGGGAGGTAAGTTACACAGAGCAGGTATGGAATCTGCCTTTTATCCTTCTGCAACCAAGAGGGGAAAAGAAGGCAATTAGTAATTCTATTTGAATTACTCTAATTGCTAGAGTATTTTAGCTTCAGTATTCTAGTAAAAGATGCTTCTTTGACTCTTCATATATTGCACACTAGCCTTAAAGAGAACAATAATTTTTTTTAATTTATTTTATGTGTATGAGTACACTGTAGCTGTACAGATGGCCATGAGCCTTCATGTGGCTGCTGGGAATTGAACTCAGGTCCTCTGTCGGCATCTGTCTTCAGACGCACCAGAAGAGAGCATCAGATCTCATTCCAGGTGGTTGTGAGCTACCATGTGGTTGCTGGGATCCGAACTCAGGACCTTCGGAAGAGCAGTCAGTGCTCTTACCTGCTGAGCCATCTCACCAGCCAAGAACAATAATTTTTACGTTTGTGTGGGATAATGAAATTACTCAGACATGTTTGGCTCCAAGGCTTATGAACTAAGCTCAATCCCCAGGAGAGAATCATCTCCAGGAAGCTGTCCTTTAACTCTCACAGGCTTGCTGTAGTAGGAGTGTACTCTCTATCATACATAGATGATAGTTAGTTAGATAGATAGATAGATAGATAGATAGATAGATAGATAGATAGATAGATAGATAGATAGAGATGGATGATAGTGGATGAGACATAAGTATCAATGTAATACAAATAATGATGATTATCCTCTGCTGTTTGAAAGCCCATTATATATAAAGTATTAGCAAATATAGCTTATCTCTTTATGTGAGTTGTTGGATTAGAATGAATTTCAAACTTCCAAATGTCCAGGAAAAAAAATCGAGAGCAAAGAATATTATACAATGCTTGGAATTAGGAAACTCAAATATGAGTATCCATGAATAAAGTTTTGTTGAAATAGAGTCAGACTTTGTTTACATATTATTTATGGCTTGAGTTTATTTAACTTCCTTGTGGAATTAATTACAGCACAGACTCTTGTATGGCCAGTGAAACCTAGAAAATTTACTCTATGGTGAGTTGTACTAAATGTTTGCTGCTTTAAACAGTTCTCATGCATGGTGTTTCCTAAAGAAAGGGTGGGATGAGTGTGTGTGTGTGTGTGTGTGTGTGTGTGTGTGTGTGTGTGTATGTAAAGGTATGTGACTGTTTGGTAGTTGTGTGTGCATGTGTGTATAAATGTATAGGGGGCAGAGTTCACGTTAAATGTTGCCCTCACTTGCCGTCCACCTTGTTGTCCTGAATCAGGGTCTCCCTCTTGGCCTGAAGCTCACCAGCTTGGCCAGACTGGCTGTTAGTAAACTCCAGCAGTCTACATGCTTCTACCTCCCCAGTGCTGAGATTACAAATGCACACCACCCACCACCAGGCCCAGTTTTTTTATAATGGAGTTCTGGGAAGTAAACTCAGGTCTTCTTACCTTCATCATAAGCATGTTACCAACTGGGCCATGTCTCTACCACCCCCCATACCCCCCTCCCAAATTCTTCTTATAGTAACATTTCTCAAATCCTTCAGCATTTTCTCATCCTTGGAACTCTGGCCTAGAATCTCCTAGCATTTCTGTTGTAACACTCATACTCCAAACCTCTTAAAACGATGCTTGGTGGTGTATATGCACACAATTTGTTCTCAGAATTTGAAGGAGAAAGCCTTGCACAGATTGTCTTATGGGGTATTTCTAGTATTATGGAATTTCAAAACACACAAAATGAATCTATGACAAAAAATATAGACAAAATAGGAAAAAGAAAAGCGAAATAAGGGTTGTTTGTGATTGACCTCAAAGGATCCTCTAGGTTAATAGAAGCATTTTAGATCTTGATAGCTGTTTGAGTTCTTTGGCTGTCTGCATTTGGCACAAATCAGGCAACATCTCTGACCACGAAGATGGCTAAGTGGATAAAGGTATTTGCTGCCAAGTCAGACAACAACCTGAGTTTGATCTTCAACACCTACATAGTTAAAGGGGACAATTCCTATAAAGTTGTCCATTGACCTTTACATTTGTGCAATGGGGTATATACATGTGTGCGCATGTACACATATATACAAACACTAAATAAAATATAATGAAAACATTAATAACAAAACTCAAAATGTACATGTACAGTTTATATATTGTACTGTTTTTATTAGATATTTTCTTTATTTACATTTCAAATGATATCCCCTTTCCCGATTTCCCCTATGAAAAAAAACTCTTATTCCCTCCCCCCTCCCCTTGCTCACCAACCCACCCTCTCCCACTTCCTGGGGCTGGCATTCCCCTACACCGGGGCATAGAGCCTTCACAGGGCCAAGGGCCTCTCCTCCAATTGATGAACGACTTTGCCATCCTCTGCTATGCATATGCTGAGTCCCACCATGTGTACTCTTTGGTTGGTGGTTTAGTCCCTAGGAGCTCTGAGGGTACTAGTTAGTTCATATTCTTGTTCCTCCTAAGGGACTGCAAGCCCTTCAGCTCCTTGAGTCCTTTCTCTAGCTCCTTCATTGGGGACCCTGTGCTCAGTCCAATGGTTACATTGCATTGTTGTACTTCCAAAGGAAAACATCTTGTCAATACACACTCTACCCTAATCAGTGGTCTGCATGTGGATCACTTTGGGGCTGTCATGTCTCAGAGTCTATTTTGAAATGCATAAGGAAATCTAGATCATTGGAAGGTTGGACACAGAGGTAAATGGTAAAACATGAGATCAAGCAAGAAGAGAAGTGTTCATTGTCGTGAGGAAGTAGAAGTAGCAAACATGAGTAGCCTCTAAATTCTTTTAACTCCTGTGCATTAATTGTATAATACTAAAATGTGCTTTGAAAAAAAAAAAACTTTGTGCTTATGCTAATGATGTCATAGTTTGAGGTCCATGTCAAAAGTTACTAAATCATAGGCATTAAGTAGACACATTTTATTGCATGCCAATCATGCTTTGATAAAAGCATGTTTTAGAAGGTGAAGTCAGTGACAGAGAGATGGCTCAGCAGGTAAGAGCACTGACTGCTCTTCCAAAGGACCCAGGTTCACTTCCTAGCACCTACATAGTGGCTCACAACTGTCTGTAACTCCAGTCCCAGAGAATCCAACACCCTCTTCCAGCCTCCTTAGATACTGTATATACATGATACATAGACATGGATATGGACAAAATGAAATAAATAAACATTTAAAGAATAAAATAAAAAGATGAGCTCATAACATTTTACCATTGCTTTAGAAATTATGAATAAATAGTGGTTATTCAAAAAAAAAAAACCATACATCAAAGTAGGGGAGAGGTATAGAACAAAAATCCCCAAAATGCAGCACAAAATGACCACTGTCCCTTTCCTTGGCCATATTTATGCTTGGGTTAGGTATGGTTTTGTTTGGGATAGAGGAATGCTCTTGTAGCCCAGACTGGCCTGGAACTCTCAGCCTTTCTTCCTTAACCTCTATAGTATTTGGATGAGTTAGCTTTTATGTCCCTTAAATGGAACTGAAGTATATCCTCCTTGAGAGTAACCCTGAAGTACATTGGCTGTAATAGGAGTATATTCTCCAGTAGAATCTAAGTCCATGGCAAGAGACCAGATTTCATTTTTCTGTTTAAATTTTCTATAAACAGATACATCAAATGGAAGCCACAGAAGTTTCTTCTGTAAGCTGTCTGCACCAAACACACTTGTAGGACACGGGGTAAATTCCACAACTGAGTTCTTGTCTTACAAGCCTCTTTAAAGAGAAGCAGTATATTTGGTAGTGGCTGAGTTCCTGGCCTTTTAAACCTCACCTATAATTGCTCTGTACTCCTAAGACTATTGTTTTCATACAAAATACTTGCCATTGTGGTAAACATCACAGGACTGTGTATACATGACAAAAATTTGAAAACAGTCCTTGAAATAAAAAGTATCATCTCCATATGAGCTGTTTCTTTTGAGGGTCTTTACAGTGCACAATCTGCAGACTGACCCTTGCTTTCACAAAATGCCAATGTTAGCAGTCATAACATGACCGTGCTTCAACCATTTGGAGGTCAAGTATCTGGAAAACTCTGCCTTCTGACTGGAGGCAGAGAATCAAGAAAGTAAGCAGAAACATCCTAAGATTGACCAAAAGAGCTGTGAAAAACATTAGGGTGCCAGGCTTAGCCACTTTCGTATTGCCAAAACCAACACTTTAAATCCAATGACACTTAATTAGTTCAAATTCCAATGAGCCAGGATCTGCAGTATATATACTAAGGGAGGCAGCATCTCTGCAGACAGAGTGTGTAGAGCAAGAACCAGAGGAATTAGTAGCCATGACTCCAATCCCCCAAAGCTACACAATTTGAGTAGATGAAATGCAAGATTAAAAATATATTTGGTCTACCTATATCTAAATATCATAGTCATAGTTTCAGTCCTATGTGTTCCCCCCAAACCAGAGATGTTTGGTGGCAAGCTTGCTGCCACAGAAAAGGGATGGAATCTTTAGAAAGCTGGTGTCCAGTGGAAGGAATAGAGGCTTTCTCTTACGGGAGATTTTGAGACTGGACTCTTTCACTACACATTTCCTGGCCTCTGTGATGCAAATAGTCTTCCTCAGCCACACACAGTAGGAACACAGGCTGTAGAGACCATGGACTGAAAACTGGAAAACCACGATGCAAAAGAACCATTCCTCCTACTAGGAGAATTTAGGCACAAATGGAAAGCTGAGATGCCATTTCACAAACCATGGTGCTAAAACCAAAGCTTTATGAGATAGTGTATGATGGTTCATAAAGCTGTAGGAGGACTTATCATCAGATATATCTAGGAGATAGTCTCCTCAGATCTAATTCGTCGATGTTTGCAGTGTGATTTTTAGCAAGTCCTCCAAAGAATACCGGCTTTCTCTCTTCTGCCTGCTCTATGTTTTGATTTGTTTTGTTTTGTGCTTTAACCATACATATAAAAGTTTTCTCTTCCCATCATAACTGAGTCCTTCAATCTGCCTGAATCTTCTGGTCTGGGGAATGGCTCTAATTTTTCCCACACCCTTCTCCTCACAGATGTTTCCTGCCCTAAGCTTTATATTCATTTTGTTTTGTGCAAATTCTCAGGACAACTTCCTAACCATCCACACACCCTCTCTTCCTCAGCATTCATGTCCTTTCTTCCCCCCCATGCCTTCCCCACACACACCCCCCCCCCCCCCCCCTTCCCCCCCCCCCCCCCCCATTTGCGGTTAACTGGCTCACTAGCCTGGACCCTGCTTTGAAATGTTTTCCTTGTTGCCTTATGTCTCTAACATCAGAGACCTCCCTTCTGCCAGATCTCATCCTCAGCTGAAGACACTTGAATATACCCACTCTCTCTGTGTCTGTACAATCCTTGCCGCACTGTCTACACTGTGAATCAGCCCTGGCCAATCCCACCAGCCTGCATGAGGAAAGGGACAGGCCTTGTTGGCCAACTTCTCAGTGTGGGGCTGTGGTAGTGTGGTACCACCTCACCCTTGGCTTCCAAGCCAGTGTAGCAGCCATCAGTCTTGAGCTCACACTTCATCCACTTGGCTTGGGCCCACTTTTCTCTGGACTTCAGTTTCCCCAACTTTAAAATGACCCTACTGCTCTCACCCTGACGTATGTCATAAGGTTGAGTTAAGCACTGCCGTCACGTTTGAGTAAGCTCTTCATTGTGTTTAGAATGTGACAGCTTTATTTGTTCACTTTCGAACTTTGAAACTATTGAACTCGTAGGGGCCGAGCTACAATCTCTTTGATTGTCTCAATTTCTCCAGGTTCTAACCGGCTCTTGCTTGGGCTCCACGTGCTTCCAATAAGAGCGCTGCTTCGATCACCCCATGGCTGTTCGATAGGGAGACTGCTGTTAAAGTGCTTCAGACAAATGAAATCTAACTGCAGCAACTGCCTCCAAGCCAGATTCTGTCATTTCCTAGGTTAAGAAGTTGGGAAGGTGCCATCATCTGTCTCCTGCTGTCACTGATGTGGCTGGCGTTCGGGCCCGGTGCCCCCTTGAACCCCTAGCAAAATCGCAGGGGAAAAGTTCAGGCTTTGAAGCCTCTCATGGGCCTGCCCTGCCCTGCTGCTGGCTGGGCGGCCCCTCCCACCTCCTCCAGATTCCTCCCTGGCGTGTTCTCCCTGTTTTCTCTGTCCTCCTGATTACAGAGTATGTCAGTGTGGCAGGATAATTTACTGATATATTAATTTGGGTTTTTTTTTTTTTTTAATCTCAGTGCTTGCTGGCTCTGTGCTACAAAGGAAGCCAGGCCTCTCTGTGCCCTGCCTCAGGGGAGGTTTGTTTTAAGAGCCCAAAGCCAAGACACCTGGCTTTTGTTTCTCCAAAGCTCAGACTCCCATAGGAGTTCAGGCCAGCAGCTGGAAAGGAATGGAAGCTAGGAGGCCTAGAGAGCAAGAAGACAGAGAAGAAAGTGGAGATAGAGGCTTCCAGTGAAGGGGGAGGGGTGGTAAGGGTAGCTAGAGGATCAGGCCACCATCAGGGACAGACTTCTGGAAAAGTTACAGCGTCTGAAAGGCCTTTCCTGGGTCAAAACCAACCAGCAGGTCTCAGGCCCAGGCCTCCAGATTCAGCAGCAGTAGCCTTATGGGCCACAGAGCTACAACATACAGAATGCAGAAAGAGTAGAAAGTAGAGATAGACTAGGAGTTACACTGTGAAGCCTAATATTGGCATCGGCTAATCACCAAGCACGGTTCCAGGGTCGACAGGAAAGGAAGAGGCACTTCTCAAGACAATGCTTGATTCCTGCGGACGTTGGAAAGGCAACTGAGACACGAGGAAGTGATTCGCCTGAGATCACACAGCATGGACAAGGGAGTCAGAGAGGGCTATGGAATAAAGCCACCAGCGTATGGTCAGATGTTCAGAGTACGATGCCCTCCACAAAACTAACAGTGTCTACTCTTGATGAGGGGACTGTGGAAACTGCAGCCAAGACTGGGCTCTCATAGATGTCACTAACCCTGTACCTGCTGTTCCAGTGAATTGAGGATGGTAACAGCCTTCCCCAGGCACAGAGCAAGCTGGCTAGCAGAGATGGCCTGGAACTCCAGAGTCTTTTGCAATGCTCCGACTTCCCTTTCCTACACTATTACCATTGCCTGCCCTTACTTGTTCAGTCTTAACTTTTTCCATCTGTAAAATGGAAATCCATTAAGCACCTAGCACAATCGTCCAGTCATTGGATGATATTAGGAGCTTGGTTATAGCTACAGGTGTCTGACACCATTGAGGAAGAAAGCTAAACTTCTCTACGAGGTGCCCACAGTCTCATTGGTGGGAGACTGACCAATGGGCTTCAGGGCAGTGGAAGAGGTATTATCTATCATCCCACGCTGTGGAACTCTATTCATACCGAGAAAGTGAGGAGAGGTTCATGCCAGAGTTAAAGGCCTAAATCTTTGCACACAACAGTGATCTCTACCTCACTTTGGGATGAAAGCATGAGCCACTGCTGTTCCCTTTCCCCCAGTGGCTTCTGGGTCCAAGCATACTCTGATCATGGCTCCAGCAGTGAATCTGTGAGCTCATAGTCATAGATAACTTGCATAGCTGGGAGCCCCACACCAACCCTATTGAGAAGCCAAGAGAGCTCAGGGCAGCCAGTGTATCCCATGAGCCCACGTTCCCAGCCTTCCCTGGAGTGAGATATCCAAAGGGAATTTTCCATGTGTCAGTTAAGTTCTTTGGCCAGGTGACATAGAAAGGAAATGCAAATGTAGGATTCTGATGGCCAAGTTCAAAAGCCTCCTGCTGTGAAGAAATGTTCCCCTGGCCTGTCAGAGATCAGAACACACAGTCACAGGAAAGAGATCCTCACTTCCTAACACCAGACCTATCTGTTCTGTTCCCCGGCCCCAAGCTCCTCCCAAGACACGTTAGGATTTAAAGCAAAATGATGTGCCGTTGGGTTGTTCCCTGCCTAAGTGCAGGAGCTTCAACATGAACTGGCCACGCCAGCCTTCCCTTTGAATCACTTCAGTGCATATGAAGCTAAACTGAGCATCGATCCCCAACCTCTGAGTTTCCTTGAAAGGCATGACTTGTTACCAGCACAAAGATTGAATCCACTTGTCTAAGACACAAGAGGATGGAGGACCAATCTCCATCACAACAACCCGTGTGTGTGTTTATTTATTACATGTCTCTAAGGAAACCTGAGAAGCATTTGTGTTCACGAAGCACAGACACAGGGCAGGCCTAGAGAACACTCTTCATAAATGCTGCCCAGACATATCCCCACACTACAGCAGCTATCTGGGCTGAATGAACGGGCCTGATGACAGGGGCTTTCTACAAAGCTCCTCTTCTCTCCATTCCCCCTCCCATGCCAACCCTCAAAGATTACATATACAATCATTTGTGACAGATTGCTCCCCAGTCTTCCACCTTAAATTCTATATGATAAATTCAACACGAAGTGACAGTCACAGCAAGTGTTTCCAGCTCTATCTAAAAACAAAAAACAAAAAAAACCAAAACTAATTTTACTGAAGTTAGGACTCAATGAACAAGAAAATATGAATGAACACCTAGGGCATAGCTCTAAACTTTAATCTCCATGAAAACCATAATGGTTATTTATGGTCGGGATGATATTAATACTTTAAAAGATTTCACTAAGAAGCGCTCTGAGATTTTGAAAAGGCATTGTTATACAAAGATAATAATATTTCAGTGGATCTTTCTCTGTGCTGCTATGCTTTGTGTAGAAAGGAGGAAACTCACTACTTTGGTTACTCTAGAAGTAGCCAGAAGAAACTATGATGAGAAAAGAAGGAAAGAAAGAAAGAAAGAAAGAAAGAAAGAAAGAAAGAAAGAAAGACAAGAGAAAAAGAGATAAAAGATAAGAAAGGAAAAGAAAAAAGAAAAGAAAAAAAAAGAAATATCATGGGTTGTTACTATCTGTTTAAATTAGGCAAATGCTACTAGGAAATCACATATACATAGGCTCCAAAGACAGACAAAGTTAAGGTTACCAATTGCAGTGTTCACCCAGCTCCTTGTTTCACGCCAGGGTTTAGGGGTTTAGCCACTCCAACGGCATGGAATAAAAAGGGCTGGCTGGTGTCCTTGTTAGTGTAGACTGATTAGATAGCTAGAGAAAAATCGTACAGGCTTCCACAACTGAGCAAGTGTTTAACAGAGACATTTTGAGAAAGGAAAATTGAGTTCTGTTGTGAGGATGGGACCAGGGTTCCAGCCCATGAAATAAAAAAAAGGTTTTTTGTTGTTGTTGTTGTTGTTGTTTGGTTTTTAGTTTTTTTGGTTTTTGGGTTTTTTTTTTCTTGCCGGTGTAGCTGTCATTGCTATACCCTCTCCCCATGTCTCAGAATTCTTGAGCAGTGACTCATGCCTGTAATCCCAGCATTAGGAGGTGGAGGCAGGGGGATCAGAAATTAGAGGTTAGACTTGGCTACCTTAGACCTTGGCTATAAAAAAGAAGAAAAAAATAGATAAGAAAGAAAGAAAGAAAGAAAGAAAGAAAGAAAGAAAGAAAGAAAGAAAGAAAGAAAGGAAGGAAGGAAGGAAGGAAAAGAAAAGAAGAGAAAAGAGAGAAAGCCTATGCTTCCATGTCTTGTTCATTCCCAGCAAGAGCACACATGATTTTCCTCCCCACTTCACATACATAAAGGTTATATTTGTGTGGTTTGATACCATTTTACTTTCTTAAGGTGTTGTTCCAGGTACTCAATAGATAGGAAGAAAGCATTTAACATATGACAAAGGGGAGGGGAGTGACATTTACAGCCAGGAGCTAGGTAGGTGATTGCAAAGGTCATCAATGAGTAAACAGATATTAATGGTTAGCCAATAACTGGCTCATAAGCAACTCACATTAATAATTAACAGCAGAAAAAGCAGCACTTTCAACTATACTTGGGCAACTGTGAGCCTGCAGAAGCAAGCCCAGAAAAGCTCAGATGATGACGTGCTTCCTGGTTGCCAGAGGCTAGAAAATTCTTTTTGCATTTCTCATATTGATACCAAAACCCATTTTAAAGATGGTCATGTTAAAAAGGAAAGTAAGTTGCTAGAGAAGACAGTGAACAAATGTTCAGTGAACAGTGCTTAGTCTAACACTCAAGCCACATCTTTATCACTACCCTACGAACTCTGGCATTCTGGAAATATAAGCTTTCTCATGGTATTATTACACCATGTGTCTCATATGTAAACATCTAAGTTAAGTGTAACTTCTGAGACTAGTGTCTCTAGTCCTTTGTTCTCATACAGCCCAAGCTGGTCTTGAACTTACTGTGAGGGCAAGGATGACCTACAACTCCTGGCCCCACAGCCTGTGCCTCTCTGGTACTGAGATTCGTGCATATACCACCATCCCTGGATCACTTCAGGTTTTTTGAGGAGAGAAGGTAAGTCCAGAACTGTGAACAAGAAAGTAAAGCCTGAGAGCGCAGGAAAGCAGGTGGCTGGGGCCTGCCTTCTATGGGTGTAAAGGAACCTGGGAACAGAAGAACCTGAGACCCCATAGACTCACTGGGAGCAAAGGCCTGAGACCTGTGGGAAGTGTTTAGAGAAAACTAAAGTCTGTGAAATCTCTAGACTTTTAAATGTTCTGACTTCATGGAAATCCTGCTAAAGCAAAACACTAGGCAGTATCTACAGGACATATGAGGCCAATTGAAATCTGTTCACATTTTTAAAAAAAAAAATGAATGAATGCACAAATAAATAAATGAAATGAAGTTCTTAAAACTTGGTCAAGAAAAAGCATGGAGGAATCTTTCTAAATGATTATAGAGTTTTCTCTCTTCCTCCCCTCCCCCCCCCCCCTCCCCTTCTCCTCATCCCCTCCTCCCCCCCCCCCCCCCTCCCCTTTCTCTCTGACACCCCCCCCGCCTCT
>JADRCD010232415.1:4609-21172 GCA_019843815.1 Montemys delectorum
GGTAAATGTCAGAATCTATTCTCTTTTATGTGGATATCTAGTTATTCCGGCACTTTTTACGGAAGAGGTACATCTTTCCCCATTGACATTTGTTGAAGTATAGATGGACTTTCAATGCTATCTCACTTACCAACTGTTGTTTCACCAGGATCATACTAATGTCTCGATTGCTGTAGCTTTGTAGTGGGTTTAAAAATTGAACATGTCAGTTTCTGACTTTGGTCTTTTAAAAAAGATTGTCTAACTCGAGGTCCCTTGAATTCCATACAAAGGTTAGGATTTACTTTTCACTTCTGGAGAAAAAAGGGCCATGAAGATTTCTTTTTTTTTTTTTTTTTTGATTTTTTTGAGATAGGGTTTCTCTGTGTAGCCCTGGCTGTCCTGGAGCTCATTCTGTAGACAAGGCTGGCCTCCAACTCAGAAATCCACCTGCCTCTGCCTCCCAAGTGCTGAGATTAAAGGCATGTGCCACCACCTCCCAGCTGCCATGAAGATTTTGATAAGTTCACTTTGATTTATTTTGAGTTAACTTTTGGGTGGAGTTGCCCTGATCTGAACATTTATGGCTCCTCTATAATTCACACTGCAAGTATTGCTGTTTTAAGATCATAGATTTTTTTTTTTCTGGTGCTGAAGATTGATCTAAGGGTCTTGTGCATGTGAGGCAAGAACATATTGTTGAGTTAGCTACATCACAGCCTGAACTGTACAGAGATGAAGGGGGCCCTGAAGAAGCAGAATACTGAGGGAGTAACAGGCTCTTAGATGGCAAGGACCTTGGTCTCAATCCTGTAGGAGTGGCAAACCCTTTTCTAGGAGAGGCTCAGAGGAATGGCAAGGAATTCCTCTGAGGTCCAGGACCAACTATCAAGGAATAAACTAGAAATGGCAGCTGCCTCCTGCAAGATACTCACAACCTGAGACTGCTGACTTGCAGGGACCTCCTGCTGAGACTAACACCAGCGGGGTGGGGGGCAGAGGGGGGCAGCCCCCCAAGTGCTGTGCCTAAACTCAGGCTAAGGATTTAGCTTCATAACAATGTACCACCTGAGCCAGCTAATGGTGGTACATGACTTTAATTCCAGCACTTGGGAGGCAGAGGCAGACAGATTTTTGAGTTCGAGGCCAGCCTGGTCTACAGAGTGAGTTCTAGGACAGCCAAGGCTAAACCGAGAAACCCTGTCTCGGAAAAACGAAAGAAAGAAAGAAAGAAAGAAAGAAAGAAAGAAAGAAAGAAAGAAAGAAAGAAAAAAATCCAAGAAACAAAAAACAATGCACCACCTGATCCCAGCTTTCCTTAACTGTGTCTGTGCATCTGTCCTTTATTACCTGACTGCCACTAGTCAGTGTTCCAGGATCAAGTAGGATGCAGAGATGAATAAAAGATTTCTTCCTGCCGGGCAGTGGTGGCCAGAGTTTGAGGCCAGCCTGCTCTACAGAGTGAGTTCCAGGACAGCCAGGGCTACACAGAGAAACCCTGTCTCAAAAAACAAACAAACAAACAAAAAACCAAAAAACAAATTGTAATGTTGTCTCCAGCAACATTACAAGGAGTCCAAGATAGATAAAAGCTTATTCTAATGAGATCTGTGGCCTCTATATAATATAGTAGATTACTAGCTGATGCTTGCTCAAGAAAGCTACAGTTCTAGAGCAGAGGTAGTGACTATGACTACCAACATTTCTCAAAGTGTTTCATGGCTTATTTGGGCATTTCTACAAGTCAGCTTTGTTTTTTTCTTTTTGGAAAAAGGAGCTCACTACATAAGCCAGGTTGCAGTCTGGTGTGTTGATGTCCAAGTGCTGGTGTTACAAATGCATACTACACTTTTAAAATAACAATATTAATACATATTTATGAATTTTATATTAAAGTTTAATATTCACCTCAAACAGAGCTACTTATTAGATTACTCTATGTGCTCTGGTTTCTGTTCTCTCTGGAATACCACATACAGATGCACACTGGCTTCTGCTCTCTCACACTAGAGTACCGCTGTTTTTTGCTCCCTCATGCGATCCCATCTGTTTAAGTTTTATGCTTCTGTTCTTCAGAAAATAATGGTAGATAAACTAGACAAAGCCAACATACTGCCCATCCTGCATCCCCTAAGCACAAAAACATTAAATATTTAAAATGAAGCATAAAACAATGCCGTTAGGGGAAAAAACTGGGTTTCTCTGTGTAGCCCTGGCTGACCTAGAACTCACTCTGCAGACCAGTCTGGCCTCAAACTCAGAAATCTGCCTACCTTTGCCCTCCAAGCCATGCACACCATCAGAGCCTGGGGAGATGGCTCAGCAGTTAAGAGCACTGACTGCTCTTCCAAAGGTCCTGAGTTCCCATCAACCACATGATGGCTTACAACCATTTGTAATGAGATCTGACTCCCTCTTCTGGAGTGTCTGAAGACAGCTGCAGTGTACTCACATATAATAAATAAGTAACTCTTTAAAAAAAAAGATGTACACTATCACCACCTGTATGTTCAAATCTTATAGTGGACAAATGTTTAGCCAGTAAGAGGCAAAATAATATAAGTACAACATAAAATATTAAAAGTCATACTTCACTAACATTAAGAATTTCTTTTTCCTTAGCAATGGAGATAAAGACTGTCTAAACTGGACAGAAAAAGTAACTCTGGTTCTAGTGATAGATGATGCTAGTTAATATACAAAATCCCATAAAAACTATGAGGTATCACACATGGATTGGATTCAAAAGACTTATAGGACACAGGTGTCAACACACAAAAATCACTGTTTCTGTACAGTTGCCATACACAGTCCGAAACAAAGAGAATTTATTTGTAATAACATAATCATACAATATTTAGAAATACATTTAAGAGACTTTACATTGAATACTATGAAACACTATTTTAAAAAATTAACTTTTGTTTTGTTTTTGTGAGATAAGGTCTTACTATTTAGACTAAGCTAGTTTTGAACTCAGAGATTTGTGTCTGAGTGCCTGCCAGAATTAAACTGTATCCCATTCACTACTTTGGACCCCAGGAAGAAATCTTTTTTTTTCTTTCTTTTCTTTGTGTTTTCTGAGACAGGGTTTCTCTGTATAGCCTTGGCTGTCCTGGAACTCACTTTGTAGACCATGCTGGCCTCGAACTCTGCCTGCCTCTGCCTTCCAAGTGCTGGGATTAAAGGCGTGTGCCACCACTGCCCGGCTCAACATTGCAATTATTATATACACACCATTGTTTAAGCAGAGAGGATACAAGAAGTGTGTTTAACAGCCCAGAAAACCTCTTTCAAATGTCACTAAACTCCACCCTACATTCCCTGGATGTGTGTGTGTGTGTGTGTGTGTGTGTGTGTGTGTGTGTATGTGTCAGAGGACAAGAGTGTCATTCCTCAGAAGATACCCAGTGACTTGGAGTAGATGGGCTGGTCAGTGGGCCCTAGGGATCAGCCTGTCTCTGCTTTTGCACAACACTATACCTAGTGTTTGTTTTGTTTTTTGAGACATGTATCTAAATAGTCTTGGCTGTCCTAGAACTCACTATGAAGACCTGGCTGACCCTGAACTCACCGAGTTTGTTGCCTCCTGAGTCTGGGATTGTGCCACAAGACACAACTAACATTTTATGTAGTTTACAGATATAGACTTTACAGGATGGCCATCTCTCTATCTCCCTAGACTTCCATAATTTATTAATTTTATAGATTAATTTTGATTACATTTGTGTCTGTGCACAAAACACGACTGGTGCCCACAAAAGCAAAAAAGTCCCCTGAACTGGAGTTACAGATGATTGTGAGCGAGTGCTCTTAACCCTTCTATTCTTTGTGTTTCCAACACAAGCATGAAGAACTGAGTTTGGATCTAGTACTTATATAAATTTGGGTGTGATATGTATACCTCTGACCCTAGTGTGGTGGATTCTGGGTTTCTTGGGTAGCCAATCTAGCCAAAATGGTAAGCTCCAGGTTCAATGAAAGACACTGTCTCAAGAAACAAGGTAGAGACATGATTGAAGAAGGCATCCTGAAGTCATTCTCTGGCCACACACACACACACACACACACACAGGGGAGAGAGAGAGAGAGAGAGAAAAGAGAAAGATGATATGTGTACACACACATACGTATATATACATATATATACATATGTATATATACATATACATATATATGTATACATATATACATATACATATTTGTATACATATGTATATATATGTATATATATAGAGAGAGACAGACAGACAGAGGGGAAAGATATGTATGTGTATATATATATATATGTGTGTGTATACATAGATAGATAGATAGATAGATAGATAGATAGATAGATAGATATAAGAAAAGAGGGCTAAAAGCCAGGTGGTGGTGGTGCAAACTTTTAATCCTAGCCCATAGGAGGCAGAGGCAGTTGGATCTCTGTGAGTTCAAGGCCAGCCTGGTCTACAAAAAGAGTTCCAGGACAGCCAGTAGGGCTATACAGAGAGAGAGACCCTGTCTCAAAAGAAAAACCAGAGCCCTTCAATGAAGGAGTTAGAGAAAGGATCTATGGAGCTGAAGGGTTTGCAGCCCCTTAGGACGAACAACAATATGAACTAATAGTATCCTCAGAGCTCTCAGGGATTCAACCGCCAACCAAGGACTATACATGGTGGGACTGATTGTTTTGGCAGCGTGTGTATAGTAGAGGATTGCAAAGCTGATCATCAATAGGAGGAGAGGTCCTCGGCCCTGTGAAGGTTCTGTGCCCCAGTGTAGGGGAATGCCAGGGCCAATAAGTGGGAGAGGGTGGGGTGGCAGGCATGGGGAGGGGGGAGGCAACAGGAGTTTGTTCTTGTTGTTTTTGTTTGTTTGTTTTTTGGAGGGGAAACTGGGAAAGGAGAAATTTACATGTAAATAAAGAAAATACCTAATTTAAAAAAAATTAGTTGTGTTTATGACAATTTTTAACAACTACTTTGAGCAGATATAACATGTTCATTTTAAGGGGAGGGATAGCTAATAGTGAGGTTTGAACTTGTGTAGTTTGAGTCTGGGGTCTTTGTCAGTTTCCCCCTTACATCCTACCTTTATATGGTCAAATGACATGTAAAGTTGATGCTTTGAAAGGGCATCAAAGAATAAATATTAACTAAAAAACAAAAGCAAAACAAAACAAAACAAAAAACCAGAGCCAAGGGGATGGGGGGAGTAAAGAGAGCTAAAATGAGCTGAAGGGTGTAATTTTCAGCACTTTCCCATCAAGTTGCTGCCAAGGGAGCATTGCTGTCATTAAATGAATTCAAGCCACTGATGATGACTGAACAGAAAGACCGAGTGAAGGGACCTCTCTATTATATCTCTTTCTGGGGTACAAAAGCAGTTTGAGTGTCATCAAGGATGTACTTTGAAGTGTAGGGATGGATCCTACCTGCCATAGATAGTAAGGCCCACTCTAACACAAATGTAGTGTACATTTTCAATGTTTGGGAAAATGAGTTGAATGATCAACTGTCCCATTTTTTTCTAGGATTGAGGGATTCCCTAGGACATGATTCCATGAAAAAGCCAATAAAGTCTGAGACACAGTCAACACATGGGTGGGCGATTGTTTCATAACCCAGTTATGAGAGAACTGATCATGAGTTAGATGTTGCTAACAAAGTTCTATGACCCCCAAGTCAGAAGAGCATATCTGTCTTGTATTGTTTGTTGGTTTTAGAAACAAAAAAGACAAGAAGGAGGCCCTAAGTTTCTGCACAAGGAAGGAGGGTAGATGCCCTTTTTCATTGGAATGGAGACCTAGAAATCTGAAAGTATCAGAAGCGTTATGTGTACACACACACACACACACACACACACACCCACACACACACACCCTTTTCTGTTTCTGCTCCTGTAGTGCACTTCAGGGGTCTGTGCTCTTGCATGCTCTGTCTGCAATTTGGCAGCTCTTTGGAGCTTATCTTGCTCCTTGTAGAGCAAAATTCCAGTGCTTCAAGCCACCATCTCTCCTGCTCATCACTGGAAATGGTTCTTTAACAGCCATTTCCCATCACTCCACCTGGATAGCTACTTCTGGTAAATACTTCGGGCCTTAGCTAAAGCATGAGTCTTCCTGCTGGGAAGTGGGTTCCCATCTCAGAATCTATGCTGTCTTGTAATTCAGGAAAGTCACATGATTGAAGCCAAGGCAAGAGGAGCTTTTCAAGAATCCTCAGTGGTGTCACATGACAAAGAGGTTCTACCAAATGAACTCTTAAGATGCTTTGTGGCCAGGAATGTCAATGGTCAATTTGCTAAGAGGTGCTGCAGAACCCTGCTGTGGGTATAGAAACATTGGCAGGGAAGGGTATCTGATGAGTAGTGAGAACACACTGTCTAGTGGGTGTTTAGTTTCAGACTAACGGAAAAGGACAGAGGTGCATGTTTTACATATCGAAGCAGACCTGGCCTCCAGGTTATCCCAGCATCCTCCAGTTCATACCTGGCAAACCCTGTCTCCACCCTGAACTTTTGTGTTCTTGCTCTTCCTCTCCCTCTCAAGCTGCGTGCATTACTTTTCTCTCTTTCTCTTTCCTCTCACCCACCTCTCTCCATGGCAACTCCCCTGGCCTCAATCCTTGGGGCCAGTGACTTTGCAGGAGAGCAGCTTCTCAATAAACCTCCCTTTAATATAATCTAATCTGGTTTAAATTGGCTCATTTTACTGGCAGAGAAATAACCTATCAGTCGGTACTTCTCACATAACTGAGAGCCAGAGAGAGCTAGAGAGCGAGAGTCAGAGCAAGAATGAGAGCAGAGAGCTAGAGTGAGTGCGGAGAATGAGACATAATGAACAAGAGAACCAAGGAGAGTTGGACTGATGGAATGGAGGCCCCTTAGGATGCCAGAGGGCTGCTGGCTAGAGCTCTGTCATCAGGAAAAATTATTTTGTAGCCTTCACAGAGTAACAACTTGAAATAGAGCTTGGACTCTGCTCACTTTTCTTTTAAAAAATAGTGACATTCCCCAGACAATATATATAAGTTTCAAAAAGTAGCTTTTAAAACTGTTGAGCCAGGGAAGCATGGTGGCAGGTGGAAGGTCCATTCAACAATGGCAACTTGGAAGGGGAAGCTACTTGAAAGAACAAGGGTCCAGTTGAGTTGTTTCCCTCTCCGTCTAGTCTCTGGGTCTCTCAGCAATGGAGTGGAATTTCCTTGTGTGTTTTTTTGTTTTTTGTTTTTGTTTTGTTTGAGACAGGATTCCTTTGCTTAGTCCTGGCTGTCCTAGAACTTGTTCTGTAGACCAGGCTGGCCTCAAACTCACAGAGATCCTCATGCCTCTGCCTCCCTGGGATTAAGTGCTTGTGCCACCAACGCTCCAGGAGTGAGATTTCTTAAGAGGCAACTTATAGCTCTAAGATCAGTGGCTCCAAGAGACAGTGGTCCCAAAATTTGGCATAATGTTAATTCTGTCCTATTTGCCAGCCCCCCTAGATTCCACAGGGACCTAGGAATAGCAAATGACTGTGACCCTCTTTGTTACACAAGCCTTTGCCTCCATATTCTTGAAAAGATTACCTAAGAAAGGGCACAGCATAAGCCCCATCGATGCATCAGCTCCTCTGTTTAAGAGCTGGTTACTTGTAGATCTGCAGCTGAACTTTCTGAGAAATCTTCTTACTCATTTAGTCAGATGAAGGCAGGCCTGACATCCTCCCTTCCAGTTCTGTGAGCTGCTTTAATTCTTTCTATGCCTATCTCTGCCTTCCCTGAGCTGGCTGAGTCAGATACAATCTCTTACTCATATGTTACTCCGACCTCTATAGAATTCCCCAATTCTGGGAAGCCTACGTGGTCAAAACAGGAATAGGCAGGCTTCTCTTCATCTATCAATATATTTCATGTCTTTAAGTCTTTTCCAAAGAAGGAAATTGCTACTTGCTAAAAGCAGTAAACTGTGCTTTTATCAAATGTGGGGGAAGGGGAGGAATAGTCTTTAAGTAGCTACATTATACCTCATAGTTTTCAATAAGGTTTAATTTTTGATTGTTTTAAGCGACAACTCAGATGCTGAGTGCTAATTTCTTTTAGCAAGTTAGTTGTGGGTTTCAGCGACATTGGTGGGTAGTGAGCAGCAGTCACAGCTAATTATAACTTAGGTTAATTATATGTATTAACTATAGTTAATTATGTTACATTTTATTATACTTCAAAACTTAGAGGGTTGGTCTTAAATCCCAACAGGGCTTGCCATATGTAACATATCTAGTAAATCTTTTTGTTTTGGGCTAGAGAGATGGCTCAGTAGTTAAGAGCACTGAGTACTCTATCAAAGGTCATGAGTTCAAATCCCAGCAATCACATGGTGGCTCACAACCATCTGTAATGAGATCTGACGCCCTCTTCCAGTGTGTCTGAAGTCAGCTACAGTGTACTTATGCATAATAATAAATAAATGTTTAAAAAAAACTTTTGTTTTGATGTGAGGAATTAGAAAGCTTATATGGAATGACGCATCCAGCTGCTCCCCTTTGAGAAGTCAAAGTTCATCCAGAATAGAAGTGGCTGGTGCATTTATACTTCTGTATTGACTATAAGAAGTAAGACGTTTGGAGAACATTTAGGTTTCCCTAAAGACCATGTTACTGTGTAACTTACAAAGGAATCTAAGTATCATTTGTATGCAAATGATGGCATCCTTTTCCTAAAGTCAGATAGAAAAAAAATAATTCTAATTGGAAACTTTTGTGTGTGTGTGGGGGGAGGGGACACAATTACAGAATTATTTGTAAGCTATTCAAGAAACTTTACATTCCATTACAGAAATGATACAGTTACACTTTGTATTAAGCCACTAATGGCTTCAATTCCCAATAAAGCCAAATCTTCTGGCACTCAGGCTCAAGAGAAGGAGCTCAGAAATGGTGTTTTGCTGGTCTTGGAGCTGGTGAGTGCTGAGTAATACTTACAAGAAAGGCAAAGAGCAAGCTCCTTAGGTTGAATCTGATAGAATGTTGCGGTAGAGAAAAATGGTGACTGGACACTGGAATTCTCAGCACCTCATCAGGCTGCTGCTACATAGGCTTCAGTTTTCATTTTTGTTTTGAAGAGCTCTGGAAAGCTTGGGCAGAAATCATTCGAACACAGATGCGAGCATTTTTGTTTTTTTAATTTTCTGTATAGCCCTGGCTGTCCTGGAGCTCACTCTGTAGACCAGGCTGGCCTTGAACTCACAGAGATCCACCTGCCTCTGCCTCCCAAGTGCTGGGATTAAAGGCGTGCGCCACCATTGCCCGGCCGTAGCACTCTTGTGACTAGCCTATAATGAGGACATTCTGTTAATGTTGAGAGACTTATCTGATGCTTAAATCCTTTAGGATTGCCCCTGGGCAATGGTGAGTCTGATTCTTTATCTCTACCCCACACTCCAGAAGCGTGCCAACCATTTGGTAACTTTGGAGGAGAGCTTAGAGTATGTTGTATGTTCTGGGTAGTGACTGGCGTTGTCTGAGAGTGAAAAAAAAAAAGTACTAAAAAGCAACACCAGAGAAAAAGCTTCCATCCTCGCAGCAAAGAGCAGGGAGACACAGGGATTCTGGTCAACTCCTCTTAGCGCTGCAGTTTCTAGTTATTTACCCTTGCTTAAGGAATGGCCAGCAGCCAGCAAGCACTGCAACCTCACAATACTTGCAAGCAATTTATTTAGGTCGGTCTTTAATAATCCCTCATTTTGCAGATTTCGGAGGAGAAATCCCAGCCGTGAGGGGTGTGTGTGTGTGTGTGTGTGTGTGTGTGTGTGTGTGTGTGTGTGCAAGGAATCATCCCGTGTCGGGGGCCAAGTGGTACTTTTGTGCGAGGGTCACGTGAGACCAAGGCTGATTGGGGGAGGCAGAGTAGGGTTGAGTAGATGAAGGGATTCCGCAGGGACTTCCAGGCTGAGGGTGACGTCTCTGCAGAACAGCGTGGGGCATCTCGAGGCCGCGGGCTGCGCGGACCTGTCCCTTTAAGGGGCCGGTCTCCGGGCCCCTCTGGCTGCGACGCCCGGACGTGCGGAGCCGCCCCGCCCCGAAGCCGCCCGTTTCCTGCGGGGCAGCGAGACGGCACCTGAGCTACTGCGGCGGGGCCTCGGCGCGCGCTGACCCGGAGGTAGAGCTCGCGCCGCCGTGTCGTCGCGGCCTGGTTCCCGGCTGCGCAGGGTGAGGAGCAGGGCCGGGGACTTCCGTGCGCGCGGGCACGGGGCGCGGGGTGCGCTCGCCGGGTAGGCCTCGGCACGGGGGTCGCAGTGTGCAGCATCCGCCCAGGCCGCGCCGCCGCTGGCCCGATCCGAGGATCCGCCTGCGGGTTCCGGCTCCAGCGTTCCGGCTCGGCGGTTTCCCCGCGGCCGTCAGGTCGGACACCAGCTCCGCGAGTGGCCGGAGCTCCGGGGCCATCTCCTCTGAGGGCCAGGTCGGGCCGCCCCGGCCGCCGGTGACCGAGGAACCTATTTTTAGCTGGGCTCGCAGGCCCCGGGGCCGGCTGGCGGATTAAGGCTCAGCTGAGGGTGACCGAAGGGAGCGCCTCGCCTCGGGCGCCCTGGGCCCGGGCTGGGCCACGCGTGCGCCCTGCTGGAGCGGCTCTCCGCTCGCCGGTCCCGGATCCCGGCCCCTCCCACCACCGGGTTCTGGGAGTTAGGGGAAATCCTGCGAAGTTCTCCCTTTCTCCCAGGGGTGTGTCCGCCTCGGTGCCCAACAATGGAATTTGGGGTGTCCCGGATCTGGCCACGTTCTGCGTAAGGAAGCAGAGTTCGGCCATCCGAGACCGGGACTTGGGGAGCGGCGTCCTCTTCTTTGTCCGGCTGCCTCTAGGTTTAGGTTAAAAAGTGCGCTGTTTTAAGTGTGTCTTCGGGTCCTTCTGGGAGGAGGCGGAAACCGAGATTCTGACAGCGGGGGCCACTGCTAGTCATGGATTCCTTAGCAGCTTTGTGAATAGGCATAGGTTCAAAAGCTGCGGCCGAACAAGTTCAAAGTTTTGGAGTGTTTTGAGAAATTTACAACTCCACACCCCAAAGGTGAACTAGACATTGAGTTGTGTAGCAGGTGACTTAGGGGTGATTTAACTTTTTGCCTGAATTAGGTTTCCCTTGTTTTCCCTCCTCACCCGCAAGCAATGGCAACAGTGGCTCCAGTGTGGGTAAAAGCATTTGGTGGTGAGACCTGAGATAATCTTCCCAGGAGCTGCGCTGGAGCACTCTGGCTGACTTGTAGTCTGTATGTGTTCCGCAGTAGCCTTTCCTATCTGATGTATTGCTTGAGAAATAAACGTCTTCCCCATTCCACCTTTCTTTTAGAGACCTTATACGAAATAGCTGGGCTTAATTATGTAGGTTCCTTTCCCTTTCCCCTGCCAACCCTTGAGTTAGAAACATCTCTCAATTTTTGTAGCCCCCAGTAGACATAAATGTCTTAATTATCAGGTGCATTAGAGAATAAGGTGTTCTACATTACTAAGACACACATTCAAATATATCGGGAAAATTCCTCAAGTGTATTAAACACTTTAATATCATAAAGGATACCCAGTACATATATAACCCTTTCTTGATTCATTGTCAGCATTATGAAAAGCCATTGGTTTGTTTTATTGCATTGGTATATTTGTGACCTTCCTAAGTATTACCAATCTCTTTCTCTGACAGTTTCCCCCTAAACAAACAAAATCTAATAAGCAAAATCCACACAAAACCCTCAACCCGGAGCAGTTTACAGGCTTGCTAGTTTGTAGGTTTTAGTCTTCTTGTAGGTTTTAATCTTTTGTTAGATTTTGATAAAGACCTAACAAGTAAAGGCTTATTTCAAGGCTTAACTTCTAAAGGACCCATGTTAAGATTGACTGCTGGTCAGTTTTTAGCTGGAATTTTACTTGAACTCTTAGGAGGATGTATTGTTTTTCCAGGGAGGGACAGTGGGGTAAACCAAGAATCTTGAGAATGCCACCTCTTGCCCTTGAACATGAATTTTTATTTGTATGCCTGCTATGCTTTTATGCAAATTTTCATAAAGATTGATTTTTATTTATTTTATGTGTATAAGTACACTGTAGCTGTATAATGGCAGTGAGCTATCATGTATGTGGCTGCTGGGAATTAAACTCAGGACCTCTGCTGGTCCCGCTGGCTCCGGCTGGCTGGCTCCGCCCGGCTGGCTCTGGCATAATCACGGTAGCTGTCTTCAAACACACCAGAAGAGGGCGTCAAATCTCATTACAGGTGGTCATGAGCCACCATGTGGTTGCTGGGATCTGAACTGAGGACCTTTGGAAGAGCAGTCAGTGCTCTTACCTGCTGAGCCATCTCACCAGCCCGGCAAATTTTTAATTAAAAAGATTTTCAATACTTTGTTAAAAAAATAAGAATTAGTAAACTCAGTGGTTTCAGGAGAGTTTGGTTTAGGAATCTGACCTCATGAATGTTGAGATGTTTGAGAGCAATCTCTTAGGTGTGTGGTTTTAAGGTCCTTTGAAGGCAAACCCATAGTATCCCTAGAGCCCAGAAGTAACTGTCCAGAAGTCACAGTGACCTCTCATGGATAAATGGATTGCATCCCACTTCATTTTTGCTTCTGCAGACCTAAGGAACACAGTCTGGGTGTTCTGATGAAAAAGATACAATGTAAGCATCTGGGGAAACTGGTGTAAGACTATGAACTATATGTTTCCTATAAATAGAAACTTAGGGGGAAACTTTAGGTGCTATGAAACAAAGAGTTTGAGTAACTTAAGCCATCACTAAAGTCTAGAAGAGAAAAGTAATAATTTACAAGTGGATGAATTGGTGCTGACAGTGTTAGATTGCTTTTAAGCCTTTTCAGTTAAAAAAAAAAAAACTGTTGGTCATGATGGTGTCTTCAGTCATTCCTGAGGCAGGAGTGTGAGCTTTAGCCTTTAAACTGTCTCCCCTTACCCCCTTTAAAAGAAAGAGTCCAGTCCTACCACAGAGATTATTTGTATCCACATGTTCATTCACTATAGCAAAAAAATGGAATTGACCTAATTGTCCATTAGTGGACGAGTGCATGAAAATTAGGTCTGTCTGTAAAAGACTATACTATTCAGCTCTGAAGAAAAATTGTGCAGGAAAATGGACAGACTTGGAATGTATGCTAGTAGTCAAGGTCCCACAATCTCAGAAAGGAATAAACTGAGTGTTCTCTCTCATAAGTGGAGTCCAAACAATTGTATCTGTGTAGATGTAAACTAATGTATATGCAGGCACAGTAAACAGGAAGGAAAGAGAACAAGAAAGGCTAAATATAAGGATGAGGAAGGACTGGGTGCAGGTGTAAGGCAAGTTTTGGTTTAAGACATGCTTGAGGTTATAAGGCCAATTGCTTTTCTTGTTCTAAGTCTGTCATGGATTTTTCTTTTTTTGTTTTTTGTTTTTGATAATGGATAAGTGCATAAAATGTATTTGATACTGAAAGTGTAAAAATTTAATGTGAAACATCACAACTTCCATTTCAAAATGTCAATACTAAGTATAGAAGTTCATCAAGTTATATAGACTTGATGAACTTCTGGTTAATTTTAGCATTTGATATTTTTATTTTAAAAAGTTTAAAGAAAAGTTAAAGTTTATAAAATAAATTACTAAACACTTTGGAACTAAAAGGAAAGGGGCTGACTGCATAGCTCTGACCTGTGTTTCTGCCGCTGCCCCTTGAGCAGTACGACTCCTATAGGCTTTTAACTGCTTTTATATTTGAAGAAGCAAGACAACTTTCAATTAAAAAGGATAATTTTGGTAGAGATTCTGATCGGAAATATAACATCAGGAAATATATATGTAGTGCTCATCTCTATATAAAGCCTACTACTGTGCATGTCATTTACCCAACCCCCAACATTGAAGCTTGACTCTGTGCCCCATATGTAGCCCAGGCTGGCTTGAATTTGCAGCCTCCCTCCCTTCTTCCTCCCAGGATGGGATTATAAATATATGCTGTGACAACTAGGTGCCGAGGAAGAAGTTGTTGAATGAATTAAGCCTATATCTTGCAGTTCCTTTTCTTTGGTGGATACTGCATTCTGGACACATGTAGCTTTTAGTTTGTTCCTTTCCTAGGAATTTTCAGAGAACAGAAGAAGAGAGTTCCAGGGAGCCTCTGGTAGAGGGAATAATGTTATACTGTGGTGGAGACTGAGTTACTCCCTTCATATAATTAAGACCATTGGTTAATTAAAAAATTACTTAAGCTGAGAGGTGGTGGCACACGCCTTTAATCCCAGCACTTGGGAGGCAGAGGCAGGTGGATTTCTGAGTCCGAGGCTAGCTTGGTCTATAGAGTGAGTTCCAGGACAGCCAGGGCTACACAGAGAAACCCTGTCTCAAACAAAACATGTTACTTAAAACAAGGACTTAAAGCACATATGTATCTTAGTCAGGTGTAGTGGCATCTGCCTTTAATCTCAGCAACTCAGGTGGTCTGGATGGAGAGACGAGGCTGGTAGATCTGAGTTTGAGGTTAGCCTAGTCTACATAGTGAGTTCCAGGACAACCAGAGCTATATATATAGTGAGGTCCTGTCTCAAAAAAGCCAAAACCCAAACTGCACCAAGACAAAGGATATACATTCAATATTTGTATTTAAGGCACTTAACTTTAATCCATACATCTTTTTATTTAGACTAATTAGTTTTCTTAGATTTCCTTCCAAAGATTGTATTTTAAAACCATTATCTATAACTTATAATATTGGTTTTGTTAAAGTAGAAATCCTCAAAATCCTGGAGTTTTCCAATCCTTCAAAAGGTCTTGGTTTTATTTTCCTACATTTAGCTTTTGGCAGACTTTTTAGAAGAGGGAAAAGCCAGTGCATTCAGAGGTTGGTTAGGGTAGCACCGTCGTGAGTAAACTTGACAGACGGCCTGGGTCTCCACTGCTAAGGAGAAGGAAGGCTACTTGTCCACATTTCCTTTCTTTCTTTTTCTTTTAACTGTTTTCTTTTTTTCAGAGGAGGGGGTACTGGTGTTTGAATCCAGCGACTGCAAGCTACCACTAAACTACAGCCCCAGTGCATTTCTTTGTTTTGATCTCAGTAATTACAGTGTAATTTCAGTAGTTTTCTGAGATTCAGTGGGGAACATTGTCAGGACACACATTCTTATGCTACATGCTAACGGAAAATGTGGGACAGTTCTTTACTCTTTCCCAGGAACCCGGCGAGTTGCCATGGAAGCAGTGATTCTCTGGGTGCTGAAAGGAGACCTGCAGGTTTTAGGCCTTGGTAACACTAGGTTATGGAAGTTCTTTGTCCCCATCCTTAACTGCACGCCTTCCTGTGATGGGCTGGAGCGAAGGGGAACGGCGGGAGTGGCAGAGCCGAGCTCTCATCCAGCCTTGCTGCTTTTATCACCTTAGCTTCCTCACTCTCCTCCTCTTGGCACTTTCAGGCTTGCCTGTATACTGTGTTCTTAAGCCATTTTTGTTCCTTTTGTCCACTTCCTCTGTAAGTGGGACTCGTGTATGAATTTATTTGAAACTTCCTCTTTCCATTCAGCTTTGTAGATATGGGACTTACTTTTATTGCTACACAAACTTTTGTATGCTTGACTTGTTTTTCTGAGACTGGTTGTTCAGACTGACCTTGAAATGCCACACCTGGTTTAGTTTTTGTTTTTGTTTTTTGAGACAGGGTTTCTCTAGCTCTGCCAGTTTGCCTGTGTTTGGTGAATGTACAAGAATAGGGCAAGACCACTGTTTTTAGTTTGTTTTGTCTTTCATTTTGATAATGTTTTCCCCCAATTGTTCTTTTGTTTTGTTTTTTTTTTTAAGACAAGATTTCTGTGTAGACCTGGTTCTGTAGACCGGGCTGGCCTTGAATTTGAGATTTGCTTCCCGCCCTGCCATTAAAGGCATTCCTCATGGGCTGGAGGCATGGCTTAAGAGCATCTTGGCTGCTCTTCCAGAGGTTCTGAGTTCAGTTCCCAGAACCCACATGGTGGCTCACAACCATTCGTAATGTGATCTGATTGATGCCCTCTTCTGGTGTGCATGAAAACAGAGCAATCCTATACATTAAAAAAGAAAAGGAAAAATAAAGACATTTATTAAAAAATAAAAAGGCTTCCAGTTGCTCTTTTAAATCATCCAGTTGATAGAATTTCAAAACAAAGATAGATTTGTGTGTGTATATGTAAGTGTTAGTAGATGCAGGAACAAGTGCACATCCAGGTAAGAAGACAATTCAAACTCCATTCACTTATCTGAACCTTAATAGAATATGATGATAGTTCTTCAGCTTCCCTCAATATGGGGGCAAGCAGTTTTTTGAATGCTCTCATTCTGTTACCAGAAATGGATTCCTTCTGAACCTTTTTGTTTTTTTTTTCCTCAGAAAAGCCCTAGCCTTTGAAGATTTATCTAGCCAGGCGCTGGTGACTCACGCCTTTAATCTCAGCACTTGGGAGGCAGAGACAGGCGGTTTTCTGAGTTCGAGGCCAGCCTGGTCTACAGAGTGAGTTCCAGGACAGCCAGAGAAACCCTGTCCCAAAAAACAACAAACAAACAAACAAACAAACAAAAATTATCTATTTTTATGTGCATTGATGTTCCATCTCCTTGAATGTCTGTATGAGG